>CM041777.1:139125189-139279389 GCA_023374045.1 Limonium bicolor | reverse complement strand
AACACTACCATTCTCTTCCTCTTATCAAGCTCTTCATTCCTATCTTCTCAAAACTTCAAGACCACCATTTCGGTGCCATGGAGTTCCACCATTGAAGGAGCTTGAGCTTATATTTCTACATATTATTGATCTCCTTTGCTTCTAGGTAAGGAATCTCAAAGAAAAATAATGTTTCCTCCATGTTTTTGTCTTGACCGAGAATCACCATTGATGGTGCTCATTGTATTGCTTTGTTCTAGCTTTATTCCAACCTTTCAAGGACTAGGTGGAGTCCTCTCTTGATAGATATTCAAACTCTCTTCAAATACCAAGGTAAAACAACTATCTTAATGTTTTTTGAAACAATGTGAAACTAGGGTTTACAATGAGATGAAGCTTAAAGCTTGTATACTCATTTCATTACTTGTACATTGTTTAGAAGTTGATAAACAACCAAACATCCTTACCGGTTTCATAAGGAAACAAGAAAGAAGTTGTGAGGAAAAGAGGTAAATATGCTAACCTAATGTGGTTTAAAGTCTTAGGAGAAATGAGCTTGTATTGCTTATGAAAATGATTTAAAGAGCCAATGGAAAATGACTTAGAAGAATGCTCTCAAGGGCTTAGTAAAAGGCATATGTGTTGTTGAGTGTATTTGCAAGTCAAAGGCAAATATAATGTGGGAAATTCAGTGTTTATGATTTATGCATTTTAAGGGCCTAAGTGCCATGTAATTTAAATTATGCACTATTGTGATGTAGTGCTATATGTGTGAAGTTTGTGTATAAGAATGTGTTTGATGGATTTTAGTGTTCTTGGTTGTTTGAAGGTGAAAACAATGTGTTTGGTTTAGTAATGTTCTAGAAGAACCTATGTCAAAATTTAGGTAACAAACAAGAAGTTCTAAGGGTTTAAATGAGTTTGGTAAGTTAAGAAATGTTTAGAATGGTAAGTGCTTTCCTAGTGAAAAAAACATGCATTAAGGTGTTTAAAGATGAAAAAGGGCTTAGGTAATGTTCTAGAGGATTTAGAATGCAAAAGAATGCTTTGGGACATTTCAAGATTCTTGATGAGATTGTATTTAGGACTTGTGTATTGTTGGTGAAAAAGGGATGAAGTGAATTGTTACATGAGAAGCTGTAAACTTGTAGAGAATGTTTAAGAAATTGTTTCGAAAGAAAAGATGTTTGGGAGATGATGTAGTAGTGGTGAGGAAAACATTATTGGCATAGTGGTGGTCATAGGTATGAAACACCACTTAGAGAACCAAGGAGAAATAACATAAGTGTTAGGAATTTCGGTATGGAATGAGTAAGTGTTAAGGAGATAGAATGAATTTTATGGATGTTGTATGAGGGTTTGAGGGTACCAAATGATGTTAGGGAACATTAGGAGGCTTAAGGAGAAGTTGGTGGAGATTTGACAAGTTTGGGCAAGTTTTGGTGGCGTCCGACCCAGGGGTCCGACCCAAGTTTGGGTCGGACAGCCTCTGTTAGACGTCAGTAAATGGTTCTGGAACGGTCCGACCCAGAGGACTTGGGTCGGACATGGGTCGAACGGTCATGTTTTGAAGGACGGAAAATGTTCTGGAATGGTCCGACCCAGTCGAGTGAGTCGGACATGGGTCGAACGTGTATGTTCAAAGGTCGAAGAAATCTGTGGAATGGTCCGACCCAGATGGTTGGGACGGACATGGGTCGGACAAGTTAAGTTTTTCAAACCCGAAAATCACTGGAAGGGTCCGACCCAGTTGTGGGTCAGACGGTGGGTCGGACAGACCAAAATTTATAAAAAAAACAGTAAAGAATGTGACAAATGTAGTTAACCCTAGGGGGTATAATGTAGGTAATGAAGGATTAGTTGGGCATTAAAAACATGTCATAATCATGCTAAACATTTAGTAAGTTTGAAGTTAAGTAAATAATTAACCGACATTCTTAAACATGTATATGAGTGACCTACGGTGGAAATCAATCGAAGCAAGGATCAAGGTATGGTTTTCTTGCAGTCTGTTGCCTACCGGTTTACACCGGCTTGTGTGTTGTTTGTTTTTCTGTGGTTTATGATGTTATAAGACTTAAACATGTAATGAGTTTACCGTTGTTCATATTGTTGTGATGTTATGATGTGACTCATTTCCCTTGTGTGTGTCTAACATGACTTACCACCTGTTGTGTATTGTTTGTTAAGTTCCACCGTGAACTTCTAACAAGTGCTAACTGGGAAGTGAGGAATCCGGTTGTCCGGTCATGCATGTAAGTTAAGAGTAGATATCTGAATCAGATTCAACTCTTATGTTGTTAAGATTGTTCCTAATTTGGCGTTCGATCTCCCGCTAGCTTCCTCCAAAGCTTACCTATTCTGACTTATGATCGGTTTAGTGGGAACATGTGTTTGTGTGGTGTGTTCGGGTCACTATATCCGAACCATCTGTGACTTAAGTTACTCGTTCGAATAACAACGGTAATGAGTGTGTGTAACGAGCTTAACATGAGGGTGAATTATTCTCTAGGCTCATGTTGTTTAACCTTCTTGGTTTGTTATTGTGGAAAGAGTATCCACTGTGTATGTGATGTTGTGCTATGCAATAATGATGCTATGCCACATATTATGTTGTTATGTATGTTTAAAATAAATGCCATGTTATCATGACAATTAGTTGCGCGTATCCCGGTAGCCGATGGGCTGCGCGTTAACCATACCAGCCAAGGGTTGCTGACCCCTCGGGGGCTCCATATTTTTACTGCAGGATGAGGATCGAGGAGGCAGAGTGGCTGTAGGTTCTAGGCTGCAGTTGTACTTTTGGTTATTTTGGATGTTGAGCCCGGGATGCGCCTGTGCTCCCGTGGCATTATATTTTGATTCCGTTTAAACTACTGTGGCGGTATATTGGCAGTTTACAGTGAAGGAATGTAATTAAATACTCGGTATTGTATATGATGTAATTATGGTTTTAGTTCTATGCTCGGGAGTCTGATCATCAGACCGGTACACTTGTATTTATTCTGCCTTGTCAACCACGTGGGTGGTTGACGGCGTTGTAGCACCGAAGCGTTTAGTTATTTATTTCCGCTGTGATTTCATTTAGTTGTGAAGTTCGATGTAGGGGTGTTACACATAAAGCAGAGGAAAAGGCAAGAGATTGAGACCTTAATCCAAGGGAGTCAAACAGTTGACCATTAGTACGCACGGATCACCAGTTTGTTGGACTATACACCAGGAGTCGACTACTCCGACACAGAAAGAAAGAAGAGAAAGAGTACTGAAGGAGATGATGGTGAAGTAACCTCTGGCGGTTATTGCAAGAAGGGGAAGAAATTCTTTGAAAAGAAAAAGGGGCGGAAGGATTTCCATGGTCAGAAGACGAAGGAGTAGGTCCCTCGTCTGACCGGCCCAGCTATTAATGCTCAACCACTAAGAACAACACCACCTAGAGGCATTAAGTCAACCCAACGTCACTATTACTGTAAACGCTGTGGGAAGAATCACCCAGACATAGATTGCGTAGGAAGGAAGGTGGAGTGCCGCTATTTCAAAAAGGAAGGTCACAGAGAGTATGAATGCTTTTCCAATCCAGGGAGCCGAGTATACAAGGGAGCTAGAGGTTTACAGGGAGCACCAGCTAATAGGCGGGCGGACCAAGAAGAAGCCAGGCGCCACAGAACAACACCTATACTAGAGGACCGACTGGACAGCCATCCTCATCCGGGAGTCGGAAGGGAAAGGAGATGGTTCCATGAAGAAACACCTAGTACACAGTGGGAACTTCAGGCGCTGAGGCTAGCGCTCAGCGCGAAACCGGTAAGCCTAGAACTTAAATCTAATGCATGATGCATGAATGTGTGTTTATAATTATCAGTCAATGAGACTTATATGTGATTAGTAAGTATCAAAATTTTGAGAGACTTAACGTAGGTAACCTCTCACCTAATGGGATACTTCGATATTTATTTTCCTTACCTATGAGACCGAGATCACCTGAGCCTATGAGTGAGGTCGGGGATATCCAGAGGCATAGTGCCAAGTAATTGGAACCGGCATGATCCTACTGCAGGCGTTATAAAGTGAGTGGTTAAACTGGTGTAAAATTAAAAGAAAAGAAATTAAAAACTCAAAATAAACGTCAGGCTGCAAACAAATCCCGGTCGTGGTAGTATAGTGAATTGTAAGCGACCGGATGTCGAACCGTGGGACTAATGTACATATAATAGTACCTAAGCGTGTCACAAGAGGGGGGATTAATTGACTTGTAATATGAATAAAAAGGGCAGATAAAATAAACTAAATTAATAGATAAATTAAAATGGAACTCTGGGTCAGGTTATTATAATCTACATGATTAAGCTATCTCTACTGGTTTAATAATTTGGCAAGGTTCCCGTAATTATCTTAAGGACTAAGTCATAGCCTCATAAGAACTCGTTCACCTGTAATGCAAGGTCCGATGAAAACTCAAGCAAAAGCCTGCAAACGGTAGAGGAGTGTTGAGGAATTACATTTGCAACTGAATACTAACTTATTAAATCATAACAAGTTTCCTCCAGTTTTACGTCTTAATTAACCTATCTATTATCACCGGTCTGTTCAAAATAGATTTAGTAAGCAGTTTAATAAACTCATGACATTTATTAAAAAGTGTGCGAGATAACCTTTAAGCGTAACAAACTGTATTTAAATAAACCAGTAGAAATATTGCGTAATTAATACAAACATATAATAACCATTCCCAGAGTATACGTAAACTAGCCTAACATATTAAATAGATAAACAGAAACAAGAGTAATAGAAATCATCTGTAATCACTCCTGCTCGCTCTGCTATTTTGTATACATAGGGCTAGAGGTGGATACGATGAAATGTAAAATAAATAAAATGGAGAAGGCGGATGAAGAGAATGGGATGGACGTGTGATGTGTGGTATGTGGTATGTTAGGTCGTCCATTCTTAGATGGTGCATCTGTGGGTTTATATAGAGGAAGCGAAGGTTTGAAGATAGACAGACGCGTGAGCAAGTTGAGGAAATGATTGAGCTCATTGATTGCTCACTGATTGCAGGGGACAGAGCTCACGCGTGAGGGAATTAAGGTAGGCGGTGGGAGTAGATAGATATGGCAGTGGACGAGTTGCAGCGGGTGAGTTGCAGACAGTCGGTGAAGGCGAGTTACAGACAACGACGGGCGAAGAAGAAGATAACTGTTCACTCTGATTTTTAGTCACGACCGCATTGGTACCTCACTTGCGTCCGCTTTGGTACCTCTCTGTTGTCCGCATGACAACCAGGCGGTTGCATGAGTCTTCATGGCCGCCCTCACGTCCGCACCAATCCCATGCGGTAGCATGCATTGACGTCCGCCTGTCTCCTCTCCTCTCACGTCCGCCCTGGTTTTAGGCGGTACAGAGGCGGTTGCCACCTGAGTCGTCCGCTCTTGCGTCCGCCCGAGATCCATGCGGTCACAAGTGTGGTCGTGACCCATTTCCTTCCAACTTTGACCGGCTCTAGATTCTTCGTTTGGATTCCGTTTCTGAGCCGTTTGCGTCTATGCGTTCGTCTCTTCGTCTACTTTATTCCCAGCTTGGTTTTCCTCATGTTCAAACAATAAATTTGTGATATAACAATAAAACATAAACTAGAGGAAAACTAACCGAAGTGGAGAAATGAGCAAGAAAAGTGCTAATATTATATATGAAATACACCTATAAATCATGCTCATTTGGACACTTATCACCTACTCAAGAAATTCTTAACTATAAATGAACAAATAACTATTGTAAATGAATGTAGAACTTGGGGATAAGCTTGGAGGATTTTATATTCCAGGATATGGGAGTGGTTCAAAACTTAAATTATATGTGATGGGTATGAGTAAGGATTGGAAAACCATGGTATCATTCTCTATAGGAGGTGATGCTGAATTATACAGTGATCAGAAGAGGGTGAATAGGGCAAACAAGATTGTTTTTAAGGTCAGGAGACACGTTGATATTTGGTGGAGAATCCAGATTAGTGTACCACGGAAATTTAGAGTATTAAACCGTAATTAGCCTTGGAATATATGGTGTGAGATAGTACAGTGAAGAATAGTAAGTTAGTTTTAGCTTGATCTGCCGAAGGGCGTTGTCAATTGTCCAAACTTACAGTAACTACAAATTATGACCTGCCTAAATGACGAGCAGATGTCATGAAAAAGAATACATTAATTAATATAAAATACTTAAGACTACATGAACTGTCAAACGAGTTCACGTATAGAGCAAACACTGAAATTTTATGGGATACCCAGGCACCGAGCTTACCGCTCAGTGCGGGACTAAAAATCTTACAATCCTTTATTAACTCTGAGAGAAGATAATGCAAAACCTAGAAATATGACAATAAAGAAACAGAATCTCAAAAAAAATATAAACTAAATCCATCATGGATAAGCACGGGTTTTAAAATACCTGAGCCAATACCAAGGGTCTCAGCTAGTACCATTATATAACAGTGCTGGAATCCTAATTAATGAAGGGGAGAGAACAACTTTGAACTTACATTTTCTGAAGTCGGGGGAACTATCTAATTAGCAATACTAAATGCTACACATATACATATAATTTGGAGGTTGTGAACCTAAAACATCGAGGAGTATTGATACATTTCAGAGGGCTAAGTACCATTAAATAGACCTACCCTATTTTGGAGGCACATGTCCTACACTATTCTTATGGTTCTATACGAGCGTATGTCTTCTATGACAGCTCAAGATACGAATACGAAAAAAGAGCGCAAGAAAACAAATAAGGTCAACCCCCTATGTAATATAAATTGTAACATAAACATGGTAATGAATAACTCTTCTTAACACTTACAGTGAAGATAGTATAAGTTACATTAAGAGTTTGAATTAATATATACACTAAAAGTGAGAGGAAATAAAATTTAAAGGTAGTAAACATACCCCTTGGCTTGTAACAAGTGTTTAATACATGAAATTTCCTAACGTTATATGCTAATCCTTGTGATTCTAAATTCATTATTTGATACACCTAATTGATCTATTTTTGGAAGCCATTGAGTTGTGGATTAACCATGTTTCTAAGAGATAGAAACAAACAATAAGCTGCGATTGTCCTATTACCAAACAGAAGGACTCAAAATGGAAACCCTTAGTTTGAGATAGTACTAATATTAAGAGATACTTAACCTAGGCTGAACATATGGTTCACCTGATTTATGGAGTTTTGATGGAATAAGAAAGGCCAAGCTTTAAAGACGGAGGAAAAGTACTCTATGGAACCATAATTGTTGGTGGAGTTATGAAAACTTTTCGTTGGAGTTTAACTGTGACTGTCCTTGTTCCATGTGATGATAGCCAAAAGTATAGGCAATAATCAAGCCCTGATAAGTGAAATATTAGATAAGCCTTTTAAAGAGAAGAAAATATTCTAGGTATGCAAGTCCATGACGGAACTTATTACTGGTATGATGGATTTAAGAGTTGAAATGATTGATGGATATAATTATTAGACGGTGTGAGCCAGATGCTTAATAAGAATTTATCTTATATGCCAAGAGGAAAAAAAAACTGGCTTCCCCGCTTGATGATTTGATAAAAGGAATATGGTACCAGAGATTGGGAATACACTAGATTCGAGTATGGATTATAACATATATTGGATTAATAGTATAGTGGTCAAGAGAAAATGTAGTACTCACCACGTCACAAAGTTTGATAAGATAAAATTTGAAAATGACATTTATGTGATTGTGATATTTGACGTGGGAGGTCGAACTTGATCCTGGTCAGATCAAGGGAAAACCAAACACAAAAATGGTGTGGAAGGATAGTTCAACACTGACGCTGACCCCGTCAGAGTTGGATGATTCCTGAGACTCCTTACAAGTGGTCACAAATATTTCAGTAATACGTAAGTATTTATTCTAAGTCTAATATAAAATTTGACTAATAAGCATATGAGATATAGAGAGTGTAAATTAAGAGTTAAGTTGTCCAGGTTACCCTGAGGAGATTAAATAGCTAGAACAAACTCCGCGTATGTCGGAAAAATAATCAATTATGAGGGAGATACTAACCATTATTATCCCATGAACTATGTTAATAGATTAAATACGAGATCAAGAGAAAATTACCTATAATAACAATATTCTCAAGGTACCTTCCAAATTATGGTCAAATTGACATCTGGAAGGAAAGATCGACTTCCATGTCTTTCTTTATGAACTCAACCAATATATTAAATGGGAACCTACCTATAAACATGGTAGAATATAAAGAGTAAAAACATTAAACTAATACTCACATGAGTTGATTCGAACCGCAGGAACATGTTTAATTGAGAGGAAACTATACCTTGTTAGAAACCTTAACAGGAACCCTACTGTGGTATACCTGATGAACAGACGATATGAATCAATAATATCAAGAAAAACTTTCTATAATATACATAAGATGCACGGCTTGACCGTAGCTCATATTCTACAATGAAAATGAAAACCGAATATGGTGACAGTAAACTCAAATACCAGAATCACAAGATGATGATCTGAAGATCAAAGAGAGAGATTTTAAGTAAGCCCCAATATTAATATAAGACCCGAGAGCCAACGATCAAAACTACAAGAGGCGATTAGTGGGAGTGTGTTACACACGATAGCTTAAATATTCCATGAGATAATATTGGCAATATACAAGATGATAGATCACCTTCATACATACATAAGGGATTCAAATATGAAAACATACAAATACACTATAGAACATGTCAGGGAATGCGTAGATTCTTGGGAGTTATACCTCGTAAACGGACAGAAGTCATATGCTGACGTCCATAGGAGAGATCTCGAATTCGTAGTAGGCGATCGAGTCTTCCTTAGAGTGTCACCTATGAAGAAAATTTTTGGTTTTGGGCAGAAAGGCAAGCTTAGCCGAAATATGTAGGACCGTACCTTGTTACGGAGCGAGTGGGCCCATTAGCTTACAGATTAGATTTATCTTAGAGCCCGAGACACTCGAACTAGATCCTACACCTAGATATGAGGAGACCCCAGTTCGCATATTAAAAATCCAAGACTAGGGAAACTAGGAACAAGACCATTAGAATGGTCAAGGCACTGTGGTCAAACCACGACATTGAGGAGACGACATGGGCGTTAGAAGACTCCATGCGAGACAAGTATCCAACATTTTCTCTTATTTTTGTGTATACTTGTGGGAGTACGTGGGCGTAACCCTTTTTAAGGGGGGTAGAGCACCACATGCGACTTGTATATCTGCAGTCTATATTGGTTTGTGTATGGTTATTTGTGTTTGATTGTTGCGCATGTGTGCATTGGTTGAATGGTTAATGGTTACTATTATGTCCTATGCGACATTTGATTGGTTATTGTTATGTCCTATGTGACACTCGAATGATTACTTGTGTGTTCTATGTAACACTTGGATGTTTATGAACGCACTTAATTACTTTACAGTATTTACCAAGTTATTTGTGTTACGATTATATTGAATGTCATGAGTAAGGCTATTTATATGTATGAATTGTATACACTCGGATTACAGATAGAATGTAGAGGTGTCACTATAGTATTGACACCCAGGAATGATAAGCATACAGGGAATAGATACGAGGAACTTGATCCCATAGGATATGTAAGTATAAGTTATGACTTCGGGACGAAGTCCTTTTAAGGGGGGTAGACTGAAATACCCCTAACATTTAAATAATTAAATATAAGTAAATAAGTATTATTTAGGGGATTACTAAACCCTGAGAAAAGTTGTAACACCCCATCCGATAATTCCTCTAACCACGGTCTAGACGTCAAGAACACTTAATTATTCGCAGCGGAAAAACTCTTAACTACCGAGGGTGATACAACACCGATAACCACCCATATGGTTACGGGGTCTAAACTACTATAACTTACAGTCCCGGTCTGATAGAATAAATACCAACTTAAACTACATAATTTACAACACCTAATTACCGAGTACTAAGTGTACATTTACATCAAGGGCTCACTGCCCGTCAAAAGAATACGAGTTTAACAGTCACTCCACCATCATGTTTACCCTTTCAAAATACAATAGGTGTACCACATAGTACACTGACTATCCTAGGCCACAAGCCCGTGTACAACTCGGTACACCACCATCTAATACTAACAACCAAAAGCATGACATCCCGGTCTTCTCGTCTATCAACCATCTCGTGTACCTGGAATAAAAATGGTGCCCGAAGGGGCTAAGCTAAAGCTGAATATGATAATCGCATACCCCGCGTACTAGCGAGGGTACGCTAACTATTTGGTCGTGAAATACCCCAAACCTAAGTATGCTAAGTAAACATCAAATTATGATGTAGTAAGGCTAGAATATGCCTTAGAAAGATTGGTAGACAATTTAAACCAAGGAAAACACAAGAAAGTGCCTTAAGGGCAATTTGGGCAAAAACATGCTCTAAGCTTGGAGTGACTTTGATTAGCACCCAATACCATTATAAGACTTTAGTAATATGCTAATGGACATTTTAAATCAATTAGCAAAAAAACCAAGCTCAAAAACAAGCTTAAACACAAAATGTGCTTTAAGACTCCTTAAAGCACCTTTTTGAGAAATTGTCTTAGAATTGGGTTTGAGTGGCTAAATGTCCATCATTACTCTTTAATCAACATGTGTACTAATTAGTATCACATTAGGAAGTCTAAATCAATGGGAAATAAAAAATTTCACAAAATATGTGCACTAGTTTGTGAATAGTGCCAAATAGTGCCAAATTAAGCTTAAGTCAACATAAGTCAATTGGTTGGTCAACAAAGACCATGTTAGCCTTATCTAATGAGAGGGCCGGTTTCTAAGGGATGAGTCATTAAAGACTTCATCAAATTAAGAAAGAAAAAGTGAAGGAAAGTAAAAGCAAAGACTATTCACTTTTATAACAAATATCTTCACTTAAGTTACTTTTCTTCTTCTCTCTCTTCATTTCTCCTTCCTTCCACGGTTTCTTCTTATCCCCTCCTGCTCCAAAACCGAGAGAGAGCTCCATTCATGGCTCCTCACCTTCATTCACTTGCCAAGTGCAACTCCAAGCTCCAAATCAAAACAAATTGCATATTTGTTAGTTAAGTCAAGGCCCTCCTTTCTATCTTTTCAAATCCTTCAAAGCTCCATTTGGTGCCAAGAGGAAACTCCATTGATGGAGGAAAATCAAGTTTGAAGAGCCCATTTGGTTCTCCATTCATTCAAGGTAAGGAAAATGTAAGAAAAACCATGTTTCCACCACTTCTTCTACAAGGCCAAAAATTTACTACTCATGGGGCTTTGTTTTTATGCCTTGTTCTAGCTTGTTTTATTCACCAAGGACTAGTGGAGGTCCTCTTTCATTCAATGCCCAAGTCTACCTTGAGACTTTAAAGGTAATCATCCACTTTTATACGTTAGAACACATTTTTAACCTAGGTTTTCATTCCTTAAGGTTAGTGTATTGTTTAGTACTCATATGAGTCATTGACTATTGGTTAGAACATTGGAAAAGGAAGTTTAAGTGGTGGCCGATATTCATTCAAGAAGAAGGTCTAAGGAGGAAGATAACATAAGCTTGAGAAAAAAAGGTAAAATGCTTACCTAATGGTGGTTTAAGGTTTAAGGATAAGTTTTAGATAAGTACTAATGTGGCTTAGAGCTTACATTATGCAATGGGTTATATAACCTAGGAAAAACAATTTGAACAAGCTTATGAACTTGTGACTAAGGAGCCAATGAGAATGAGTTAGTAATATAAGTTTAAGATGGATTTTAAGAGCATTATAACTACTGTGAGATTGATGGGTGTATTTACAGGTTGAAGGCTTTAATATGTGGGAAATTCAGTGTTTAAGTTTAAGTTATTTAAGGGCCTAAGAGCCATGCCATTAAGAGCCTTAGTGCTATGCAATTTAAGATTATTGCAATATATTGAGTTTGTTGTGAATGAGTTGGTTTTGGTGATGAGATATGATGAGAAAGAACTTGATGTGTGTGAGATGGTCGAATGAGGAAAATAATGTGTTTGGGCATGATAAGATACTAGAGAAACTATGGTGAAATTTAAGTAGAAAATAAGTGTTTAGGTGATGGTGGTGAATTAATATGACCTAGGATTTATTAGGAGTTATACAAAGGAATTTGAGTGGAAATGAGTTAACTAAGGAGTTCTTGAGGTTTAGAATGACCTAGAGATGTCTAGGAGGAATTAGAGGATTGGTGAGTGTATTAAACACACCAAAATCATGGTATGAGGAATGTAAGACTTGTGCAAGAATCTGGAGGAAATGATGTATAATGCTTTGAGATTTAGGTATGAACTAAGAGTAGAACTATGAGAGTTCGGGAAGTTTGTGTAAGAGGTGGTGATGTTAGTGGTGGACTAGTAAGGTTTAGTTAAATGATAATGTGTGGACTGGGTGGATGGAAGTGAAAATGGCAGGAGAATGTTGTAAGTCGTCAAGGAAAATGACTAGAAACGTATGAGGGTGTATGATCATGAGAATGGTGAGTAAGTTGCATAAAAGAGGTGGAAATGTCTAAGGAGGGTGTTGCATGGTCAAGGTAAATGAAGAACAATGTCAAGGTGTTAAGGTAATGGGAAGGAATGTATAAGTAAGCTCAAGAGTTTAGGAGTGTTGAGTAACAAATGAAGAGAAGAGAAATTGGAGCATAGACAATGCAAGATAACCTTGGAAGGTTTAGCAAAGGAAAGATGGATGAATTAAAGATGGAAAAATGATGTTTATGAAGTGGTCAAACTGTTAAGGAGGGAGCACTAGGGTTGGTTGAAGTTTTGGTGAGGTTGCAAGTTGGGAATATAAGGAACTATATGATAAGTGCTAGGAGTTTTTGCAAGAATTTAGTAAATGTTTAAGAAGATTTTTGGAGGTTATTTTAATGAGTTTCGAGGATGATTAAGGTGGGTTTAAGGGCCTAAATGATGTTAGAACACATTAGAAGGCTTTAGGAGAAGTTTGGTGAAGATTTAACAATTTCTGGACATGTTCTGGTGGCGTCCGACCCAAGGGTCCGACCCAAGTTTGGGTCGGACGGCCTCTGTTAGACGCCAGTGAAGGGTTCTGTAATGGTCCGACCCAGTTGGTTGGGTCAGACAGGAGAGTTTTAAAAGACGGAAAATTTCTGTAATGGTCCGACCCAGTTGGTTGGGTCGGACGTGGGTCGGACAAAGTAGAACTTTCAATCCGAGGGTTGCTGGAATGGTCCGACCCAGTTGGTTGGGTCGGACGGTGGGTCGGATGACCCTTAAGGCTTAAAAAAAAACTAAGAGAGTTTAGTGGTATTAATGGTACCCCATTAAGAGGGCAATGATGATTAGAGGTATAAAGACCTAAGGGATTAAGTTAAGTATAAACTTAAAAGTTTAAGGATAAGTTTGTAAGATTAAGTTGTAAAACTTAAGAGGAGTTAGGTGGGGATCATTAAGGGTTTAGTAAGTTAAGTAAGTTGAATTGAGATAAGTTATTAACAACCTAAAACTGAATGAATGTTTTAGGATTTGGAATTTGGACTCCGGAAGAGAGTAAGCAACCGAACGACCAACGGTGAACGGTACAGTTCTTCTTGTGACCTGCTTGCTAACGAGGTGTCCCGCGGCTTGTGTGCTATTTGTTTTGTGTGCTCACTAAACAAGATAAAGCATGCAACCGGAACATTTTGTTTATTGTATTGTTGTGTGATGTTTGAAAACAACACAACTTACCGTGAGAACTTACTAACCAGCGTTTAGTAAGGAATTGAGTGAGACTAAGGAACGCTCCCTAATATTAGTTTGTTATAAACCGAAAGAGGGTAACCAAACAAACAATGTCTTGAGACTTCTACTAACTGGAACTTAAGGGGGGAGTGAGGAACCCGGGACTGACTCCGGTCATGCATGCTAAGGAAAAGGGGGTCGGTATCTATAGTAGACCCGACTTCCGATTAAGGACTTGTCTACGAACTTGTAGCCTAGGGCCGGTTGCCGGCTCAGCTACGCTGACTCCCGTCCAGGGTAGGTGGCATTAAGAAGGTGCGGTGGGATCACCTAAATCCCAGGTTTGAAATTAAGCTACACCATTCCCTTCCAGGAATGGTTTGTATACTGAGAATAAGCTGAGGTTAAGATTAAGATAAGGTTAAGATAAGTTGCACCATTCCTTTTTAAAGGATGGTTTGTATTATTAAGACCAAGATAAGCTACATCCACTCCTTTTTAAAGGATGGTTGTTTCTAGGATTAAGATAAGACTAAGATTGAGGTGAGATAAGGAGGGACTAAGATTAAGAGGACATATAACTTAAGGAGTTAAATAATTAACTATCTAATTAAGGGAACGCATTTAAGTCGTTCATTGTGTGTGAACTTTGTTTGTTCAAATTTGGTTTGTTGTTACTGCACTTACTATTATGTTGTGCATCTAATCAACCTCCATGCTATCGACAATTAGTCGTCGTAGCCACGTTAGCTTGGGGGTCATGAGAGGATCGTACCAACATTCGTACTGACCCCTTTGGGGGCTGTTTTTACTACACAGGTGAACATCAGGAGGCGGCCGTCGTGAGAGTAAGAAGGGGTACAAGTGTTACGGGTTAAGCGTGGCCTACGAGTTGTGCATGTACACTCGTATGGCAATTGAGTTAGTAAGATGTATAGGATGTGAGGGGATTGTAAGAAGGATATGTATTTGGTTAAGGTTGTTATGTACTATGTTCGGTATATTCTGTAGTCAGACCGTGGCAAGGTCCTGAAGTGTAAAGAATTCTACTGTGACATATATATATATATATATATATATATATATATATATGCTGTTAAGTTGCGAGGCCACATTTGGATTGAGTAGGGGTGTTACAAAAAGTGGTATCAGAGCGTAGTTACGCTCTGAAGACAAGAATTACCGAACTTAGGAGAATACTGAGGTTGAGATTGAGTTATGGGTTAAGGGTTGAGAGATAGAGTGAGAGGTGCATTAGTCAGGACTTCCCGGTGTTTACCGGATATCCATAGTACCTAGACCCGCCCTCCACATCCCTAACCCTGAATATGGGGAACAAACACCAGAGAGAAGAAAGCCTTCTCTTACTCGGGAAAACCCGATCTGGCAGTTAGTTAGCAGTAAGCAATACGAGAAACATCTTGTTAAATAATAGTTTAAGAGAACTTGAATGTTTTAATGGAGCGTAACAATGAAACAGGCGCTACCAATGGAACTTTACCAGTTAAAGGACGGTAATTACCGGTAACATGGGTCGACATGCTACGCAGTCGAAATAACCCGCAATACCAATGATAAGGAAAGCACTACGAGTGCAATGGATAAGGAAATGATAAGAGAATGAGTACCGGACAGTGGTCCGAATGAGCATAACAATGGGATAATACAAAGCTTAAGGGATAAGATTACTGGAAAGTCTAGTTGAGAACCGGAACTCCAAACCCCATACAATGAAAAAGGTTACAAACCTGGCCGACATAACGCGGACGACGGTGGGAAACACATACAATTGTATACCGGAATAGGACTACGATGTAGTGCCTAAGGGAGAATCATTACTCAGTAACCACGACTAAATATGTGGAAACGGGATTGGGGATTAGGACGTAAGGAAATAATAAAGGGTTCCCTCAGAAAGAGGAGTGCCCGAATAAGTGACAGTACGGTCAAAACAACAAGGAAACTGCCGGATGGTCAGTTATCCAAATAAGAAATTATCGAAGGAGTCCCGAGGACTACCAATTGCATGGAAATTAGAAGGAAGTATCACTACCAATGTACCTTGTACCAATAGCCCATCCTGCATGGCGCACTTGCCATAACAAGTGCTACCACGGTGAAGCTACACGGAAAGCCATCAAGGCAAGGTAGGAGAACGCTATAGTTGTAACACATATTAATACCGGATTATAAATCCATAAGAACAGAAGAATAAGACTTGGAAATGCCCGACGGCTGACCATGATGAGATGAGGTAATACACCAGTCAGCAGGGAGCTGAACTTGGACAGAGTACTAAAGATATAAATATTAGCAACTGTATAACCTACTACAACAACAACCGACAGTACGGTAAGAACACCAATCCCGAACTCCAAGGGGAAAACCTAAGAGATCGCTCGGTAATGCGAGCAAAACACTACATAAGTGATAACGTACAAGGAATACGATGAAGACCGTCGACATATAAACTTTCAACAAGAATGGGATAAGACTCCGGATTGATCACTAAGAATACCAGTAATAAGCATTCTTCAATGCAGATGTTGGAAAACCCAGAAAACAAGGATAAAGAAAATGAATGTAAGCTATAACCTACTGAGGATTAAAGACGTACAACCTAGAAAAGGAATGCTCAGAGGACTACCCCCACAGAGGGGCATAGTCGAGCCGAACAACTGATGAATGACAGTTCATACTATTTGTTTAACTCATTAAAACCAAGGGTGAACGATCATCAACGGGTGGCTGTGAGCCTCGATTTTAAACCCTATCCTATGTTGATTAAATTGATTGGGATCTAGTCGGGTTTTAGGTCCACTTATAACCTAGATTAATAACTATGTCATAAAACAATAATTATTAAAACCTAAGCTAGCCCACTGGAACCTATTATGAGTCGCCACCTAATTTTACCTAGATCAAATTAGGAAAGGAGAGTTCGGGTTCGGGGGCTTGATATTCGACTTAATTAGGGTTCAAATTACTTTCATTACCCTTCCTAGGTCGTTTTTCCTCTACTTGATTCGTTTACGGCTTTCTACAAGTTGTGTTTTAACTAGGTGCGCGCTTCTGTTTTTTTTATTTTTTAACGTTTTTTGACAGAAAATTAAAGTGAATTGAAAGTTACCTAAAACTAGGGTTTGAAGGCAGAATTAGGTCAAATTTTATTCCGTCCGTGGCCACAGACCTAATGTCCGAACCCACGGACCCCAGTTAACCTAATTACACAAAAAGGTCAAATTTAAACAGAAACGAGATTTTGAAAAGTCCGTGGCCCGGACATGTTTTTATAAAACACCTAAATTTCGAAAATAAAAATATCCCCCACGTCCGGGGGCGTCCGGCTTTCGGACAGAGCGTCCGGGACCCGGACATAGCGCCGTGGGTGCGGACCGACCTCGGACGGCGGCGTTAAGGCTGTTCCCGGCGGTGTTTTTGGCTCAAAATTTATGGGTATGTAGCCTGAAAGATTCTAAACATGTTGTGTGATCAAAAGTTTTCAATTTGACTACGAATAAGGACGAAACTATTGAACAAGTTAGTGGACAGAAACGCAAACAAACTTAATTCAGAAGCAAAGAAGAGTCAGTTCGAATAAGAATTTCAACCAGAAGCGTATTGTGATCAGTGGAGTTAAAAGAATTCGAATTCTAACCTGTTTTGGCTTCGGGATTTGGTTGTTCCTTCACGTCGGGAAACTTCGAACGCGTCGTTGGTAGCCGATCCGGTTCAGCTTCGACCCGGTTCTGATTTCTTTTTTCCTTGTATGATTAAGGACGGTTTGCTTCTGTTTTTGTGATGTTTTGGTGCTTGGAAGTTCAATAGGAGAAGAAAGGATGGTTTTTGGTGATTTGGGGTGATTTCTGCAGTGTTTCGGTATTGATTTGAGGCTTGGAAGTGTAAAAACGTGGGAAGAAGGTTTGTGGCTGTGTTCTCTGACTTTGGAGGCGTTCTCCTCTGCCCTAGTTCGTTTTTTGGGGGTCCTTTTATAGAAAGAGCATGGTCAAATTGATAGAGCAAGATCTTATCTAAAACGCTGATTTCGTGCTCTAAGGGAATCTGATTTGTAAAATATGTTTCGGACGAGATAAATTATGAAATTTAATGAAGATAAAGGATGATTTTTAGGAATTTTGAGAGTTGAAATCGGGTTATTTTGATAAAATAACCGATTAGATAAAAATCTTGCAATCTGGAATCTCCCATAATTCATAACTTATTACTGGAAAGTCGAAATAACGAAATTCCAACGGCATTAATCTCTAATAAACATCCTCTATCTTGTGTTAAAATTTCATGACGTTTTGTTTTTATTTCGGTATTTTCCATAGGAGAGAGAAAATTGCAAAAATGATTGAATTTCTCTTTTAAATTTTGGGCTAAGGTACCAAATAAAAAATTCAGGTTTATGACTGTATGTAGTCATGCTAACCATGTGACAATTTTATTTTTTAATTGGAAACCTTTTATTATTTCTATTTTGAGGTTATTTCATGTGTTAATTAAAGAAATTAGCTTATAATAAAAGCTAAATTTCCAGAATAAAATATATCAGAGAGTCATGAAATACCTTTCATAATGACTATGATATTTGGAAGTGTTTGGAGATAATGAACAAGTCATATAAAAATAGAAAATCCCGATAATGTCCTTGGAAAATCCCGCCTTGGTGTTTTGACCCCTTTTGCCCTTTATAACACGTATGCTTAGAGACTACTCCAGGGGGTTGAAATTTTGGGTATAACAGATTGCCCCCGTTAACTAGGCTTTGTAATGAAGATGAAAAGACTAGTTGATGCCTGAGTGATACCCAAAAATTTTGGATCTTAAAAGTCCCTATATGTAGATTTGTCGAGCTATTCTAAGGTGCTGACCACCTAAAGTGATGAAAATGATGTCAAGCTATTCTAAGGCGTTGATACCTAAAATGATGAAAATGGAGTAATGTCAAGCGATTCTAAGGCGTTGACAACCTAAAAAGACGAAGTAATGTCAAGCGATTCTAAGGCGTTGACAACCTAAAAGACGAAGTAATGTCAAGCGATTCTAAGGCGTTGACAACCTAAAAGACGAAGTAATGTCAAGCGATTCTAAGGCGTTGACAACCTAAAGACGAAGTAATGTCAAGCGATTCTAAGGCGGTGACAACCTAAAGACGAAGTAATGTCAAGCGATCTAAGGCGTTGACAACCTAAAAAATGAAGTAATGTCAAGCGATTCTAAGGCGTTGACAACCTAAAAGACGAAGTAATGTGTAGATGCAAGAATGTTGATGATGCTCGGATGCTTCTGGGGACCGAAACCTGTGCCAATGCTCCTGGCTGGACCCAATGTGGACTTATTGCCATCGCCCCCAAGCCGGTGTGCAGGGATAAACTCCTGGTAAAAACTTGGGGACTTATTGCCTTTGCCCACCATTCGTTGATCCCGAAAATAAGTTGACATCGCAAAAGGAGGATTATTGCCATCACCTCGTCAACTTTCTGTCGCAGGTCTTGTGACGCGCTGGATAATGCAGATGGATGATATGAAGATGATGCAAATGAAAGTGATGCAAATGTAGATGATGAAAATGATGCAAATGAAGTGAGCAAATGTTGATGATTGAAAATGAAAAGTGATGCAAATGTAGATGACGAAAATGATGAAAATGATATGGATGATAGAAAATGACGTTCGGATGCTCTGGGGACCGAAAAACCGTTTTAATGCTCCTTGTTGGTATACTATGGGGACTTATGCCTCTGCCACCAACTGGGGGTGCGGGGATAACTTCTAGATTACCAAGGGGACTTATTGCCATGCACACTAGTGTTTCTCCAAGAAGTTGACATGAAGATGGGGACTTATGCCTTGCCCCGCCAACTTAGATCAATGCTCTGTCTCGTACTTGTCTCGCACGAAGATGATACTAGGTCTCGTACTGGTCTCGCACTGGATGATGATAGGTATCACACTGATGAAGATGATGGGTCTCGCACTGACGAAATGATGGTCTCGCACTGATGGAAGATGCCTGGTCTCGGCCACTGAAGTCTCGTACTAAATGGATGAAGAAAAAGTGGATTCCGCACTGATTCTGGGTCGCGCACTGAATGAAGATGTCTTGTACTAACAAGTCTTGAAAATGATGGGTCTCGCACTGAATGAAGATGCTAGGTCTCGTACTGAATGAGGAAACTGTAGGGCCTGCACTGTTTGGGTCTCGAAACTAAATGAGTTAGGAAGATAATGGTCTCGTGCAAATGATGAAAAATGATTACTGGAGTGCCAAAAAATGGCAATGATGATAAGATGTATGCAATCAAAATATATGAAAGATACTCGTTCCAAAACAGGAAACTGTTGAAAAGGGCTCGAACTTGGCAATGCTTGAGAAAAACCCTGCTGAAAAAGGAAAGTGAAATGATCATTTCCTGAC
Source organism: Limonium bicolor (assembly GCA_023374045.1). Taxonomy (NCBI): domain Eukaryota; kingdom Viridiplantae; phylum Streptophyta; class Magnoliopsida; order Caryophyllales; family Plumbaginaceae; genus Limonium; species Limonium bicolor. The sequence goes on along the minus strand of CM041777.1, from coordinate 139,259,246 downwards.
TAAAAATTTCAAATCTGCAATTTGCTTCTTGAAAATGAACATGCCATTGGTGGAAGTGTGTGGTGTTTGTTGTGGTGCTAAAGGCTTTTTGCCGGTGTTCCAGATTGTGATAGACACAGGATTGGGTTGTGATTATTGATGGGGCTGAGAGAGTGTGTGATGGTGGTAAGGGCTTATGTGTGTTGTTGGTGGGATGGTGGTGCTCAAGCTTTGGGTTTCAATTGGTGTTGACATGGCGATTGTGGAACCAACAATTGCCACCAGTATTTTTCCTTAGGACAATCCGCTTAGGTTCATGGCAATTGATCGGAACGATCGATTGCCCCAGTTTTCTTGATTAAACGTGCGAACAAAGCTCTATCCTCACAGGGTTTGAGGCTTATTCTTTGATGTGGTGCTTCCTAACCTACACTCGATGTGGTCGTGTGTGTTGCACTCATTTCTCGCTCATGGTCATAACTTCTAAACCATTGAATTCGATATTTGATGGATTTACGCATTTGATCTGTTACTTTCACGTGATTGGACACACAACTATCAAGTCGGAAGTCTTTAAAGCTTATAACGTGGCCATAGGGTGTGATGAAAGACGACGGGATCATGGAGGGATATTTGAGGTATGTGGAGCTTAAATGGGTGACCAAAGCTGCAACTTGCGTCTTCTCTCGGATTCATCTTTATTGTCTTGAAGTTGTCTGGCTGCTTCATGTTGACGTTGTTTTCGAGCTTCTGGACCTGGACCTTGGAGTTGTCCTTTACACCATTTCTCTTTTTTGTCATTTGGACTTCTTCGAGGCGCTTCGGGTTGCCTTTTTTTTTTTATCCTTTCTTGACTTTGCCTTCGTGGTTCTTGTGTTTCCCGGTTTTGGGCTTCGAGAGCTGTTTTGATGTGAGCTCTTTGGATCCTGTGTCACTCTGGGACCATTTGCGGATCACTTTGTCATGCTGACAGCGGCGTTGCTTCTTTGGACTGACGAGAACGTTATCTGAGAGCCGGACTCCTCGCGTCCTTTGGTCACGGGTCGGACATTCATCGTTGGCTGGGTTATTTTGTGGAGTTCATAATATCGAAAAGGAATATATGAAAGGCTCAGCGGGGGTGCCTAGGGTTAATGTCAGGGTTCACAAGCTTTTGGGACGTGGTGTTGTACCTAGGTGCTTCGTCATTCTTGATAGTTGTGTATCCGCTCTTTGTTACTTTTCGCAGGTCTAAGAGTAAATTTACAAATTATCTCCTTCGGTCGGAGTTATGCCGTTTAATTTACCTTTGAATGTGGTCTCACCGGAGTCGTGTAAAAATGACACGCTCGTTCACTCGTGTGGTTTTCCGCTCAACTTCACGACACTCTCGTGAATTTCACTCAGAGACTAGTTCACACGCTTAAAGAGAAGATTAAAGATGATGATCCTGAACTCAGATTGCCCCCAGCATTGACCTGGGGTTTATGACAACACTTAAACGGATGTGGATTTCGAACCGCTTCGTGGGTTATTTGGATATTATGTGGTGAGTTGTGGTGTTTGGTTAGCCATGTTCGAATTTTTGGAAACAAGAGACAAGTCGTTCCATTGCATAGTCAGAAAAATGATTACTTCGTGATCCTTGAAAGAGTGAGCGCTCTTTTTTTAAAAAAAAAAGTTTTTTCGAATAAATGAATGATGCCTTGTACCAAAGTTATGAAACATGAACTATGTTTTATTCAACAAAAAGAATAATGTTGGAAATTACAAACTCAGGAAAACTACCGAAAACGATTCAAGGGGACTAACTACTACAAAAGTTGAAAGAAAACTAATCAAGAAAAGAAATGCATTTAATGAGAAAAACACTAAAAAAACAACATTTCTGATGATGCTGGGCACGCGTGCCCTACGCTTCCCACCATGTTCTTAGAATTGGAGCCCTTGGTCAATCAGATCCGGATTCTGTGTTGTAGGGCTCTGCAGTGCTCAGTGTCATGACCGGGCAGCTGATGAAAGTGATAAATTGATTAAGATCCTTCCCAAATGAGTAGTTCCTGGCCTCAGGGCGAGCGGTTGCATCGGATATCTTCCTCGAAGCTCCTCAAGTGCTTGTCTTGGTGTTCGGCCGATGTCTGTAAACTCTCTCTGTCTAGAACTCCGTAGGGTGGGTTCTACTGTCCCAACGCCAAACAGGTCCTCTTGACTGTCGATCACTGCCCTCCTCACGTTGCCTGGTTCTCTTACGGGCGCAGCTTTGGATGCAAGTTGCTGCTCCTGGTTGTCTGATCACTTTCCTAAGTTCTGTAGCAATTCTTTGACATTCTCCTCCGATCCTCGGACCCTAATGGAGCCAACTTCAATGCAATCATAAAAGGGTGTTGAGAAGCCTGTCCACTAACTCATCCCGAGCTTGACGCTCGGACTCGAGGGAAAGAGCCTTTGCTTTAACTCTTCGATAACAGCAACGTAGTTAGATTCCACGGAGTCCATGGCAGCACTATGCCTCTGCTCCATGGCTTCAATGGTGGCCATGTGCTTTTGTTCCAAAATTGCGAGCTGGGCTTCCATGTCGATTGGACCGCACTTAGGACTTGAGTCTACCTGTGTTCAAGGTGTCCATTATTAGCTAACAAAAGGAAGTGGGCTGGAAAGATACTAAGGTGAGAATGACGCTTCACGAGATAGATCAAAACAGACTTAGGCTGAAAGCGAGTGGGCCAGGATACCTAGAGAATGAGGTGTTTGGGCAGGAGTATCTCTCAGACTATGAACTAGAATTTGGACTGAAATGTAAACAGATGGCTTTGATTGGGCCTGAGAGATAACACCTAGATCTAGGGTTTTGGACCAGGGCCCGAATAGAAGTCTACCTAGACTAGAATGAGCCCTTGGGCCGGAATATGTTTGGGCCTGGAGCAAAGCACATGGGCTGGAATGGTCCCTAAATCACAAATGGGCCTACTTTCTTTGGGCCAGAGAAGATGGTTGCTAAGCAGAAAAAGATTTTATTTTCAGAACTTGTGGGTTATTTCAAGTTCAGGTGGATTTCTTTTTTTTGGGCCTAAAAACTATTGGATAATTCAAATGGGCAAGAAGAGAAATCACCTAAGTCTAAGCTTTTGGGCCGAAGCCCGAATGACTCACATATTAAACCAAACAGGACCTCTAGGCCGCAAACAAGCAGAGCCGCCAATTCGGGTTGGGCTAGGTTGATGTAGGAGAAGTTCCTATCAATCACTAGGCTGGGTAGTGGGCCGATCATACAAGCAAACAAGGCCCACACAAATTCAACATGTCCTCATGGCGTTTAAATCAAACTGGGTATGGATCGATCCGGAGAGGTGCTTGGGGCATGGGCCCAGGTCACCTCAAAGGAATAGGGCTTGCCGCTATTCTCTTTGGCTTCCCACTTTTTTCACATCACCTGAAGGTGTGCGTCTGCGGCCGGGTCTTTGACTGACCAAACAATGGGCTAGGTAAGGACACTGCCAGGAAAACGCTTGGGGCTAAGGCCCAGGTATTAGGGGATGTGGTTAGACGACATCCTTGTTGGGATAAAACTACACTATAATTAATATAGAATTATAACAAACTAATAGGCAAGTGTACCTATTCGTAGTAGTAAAACAAGTGTCGTATCCACAAGGAGATTGTTCAATTATCCTAGTTTAGGTAGTTAAAAGAAAACTGTAAAAGGGGTTTAGCCGGAGGCAAGCTTGATTTGTTGTTGGATTATTAAAGAAATAATAAAAACAGTAAAAACAGTTGTGAATTAAGTGGATGGAAAATGTGCTAAGGAAGGTGTAATCGCCCGAATATAACTCAGATAATAATTATAATCCTAGTTTGCTCTTATTTGTCTGTTAAGAATTTATCTTGTGGCCTTTCTAAATCATAGATAAGGACAGCTCTTAATTAATTCATTAAACTTCTTACAATCAGAAAAAGTCTAAAATCATTAATTAGCTTTAAGTGAGAATTCTTTTATAACAGCGATGGATTTTATCTGCTAATCAAGGAGATAATATCTAACGTTTGTCTCTTTGTGGTCTATTCTCTAATTTACAAAATCATTGAAATTAGAGAAACCGTAAATGAGTAAAAATGATCAGTTCTTAAACATTTAATAATAGAGAGAGACAAAACAAATATTTATAAGCAAACTCGGTATTATAAATACGCTGAGTTATTTTGGATTAAACACCCATCCTAAGCACAATTATGAGATTACTCAGACATTGACAGAAATAAAAACAGAGTAGAGACTGAAATATTCATTACTCAGGAACTGCCTGCGAATAACGGGTCTGCACTCGCCTGCCTCTTTTCTCTCTTTGTAATTTACTGCTTCTGTTTGAGTACGTACGTGAATGAGGTGAAATGGTAAAAATAAATAAAAGATGGAGAAGTGTGGTGATACGGGGGAATTAAATGGAAGGAAGAGAAGGAGTGTGGAGCTGTTTGTGATTTCTTCAGCCTCTGGTCGTACGTTGTCTATTTTTGCAGTAATGGTGTTGGGTTTATATAGAGAATTGAGGAGGCAGATCCGTACGTATTTAATTGATTGCAGTTGATTGCAGTCTGAGTGCTTCATTTATTGCAGAGGGGACAGAGAGCTGGAGTGATTTAGGTAGGCGGTGCGGCGGAGTAGATGGATAACAGAATCCATTTGCAGAACGACGCGAGGAAGAGGAGACAGGCGCGTCCCCTTTCTGCTGGAGTCCGCCAATCACATAGCTGGGTTTGGTCCGGGACTTGGCCAAGAGTAGAGGTCCCGGACCAGTATGCAAGCAATCCTCACGGTTTAAAAATCACATGTGGTCCGGGACTTGGGACTGGGGTTAGGTCCCGGACCAAAGTGCAAGTAATGGCCTCGGTTTTAAAATCTCAAATGGTCCGGGACTTGGGACTGGGGTTAGGTCCCGGACCAGGTACTTGTTTCAGCCGTTGGTTTCTCATTTGTTTCGGTCCGGGACTTAAGTTGGAACAGTCCCGGATCATATGGTTGAAATCAGCCGACAGTTTCTTCGTATGTTGTCCTAGTTTTGAAGGTTTTAACCAAGCTAGGACATGACTTAAAACCTTCTAAAATCTTCGTTCTGACTCTGTTTTTCTGAACCGTCTGCGGCTATGCGTTTGTCTCTTCATGTTCTTTGCTTCTAGCTTGGCTTTTTCTCATGTTTAACCGATAAATCTGTAAGACAACCAATAAAACATAAACTAGAGAAAGCTAAGATAAGTGGAGAAATGAGCAAGAAAAGTGCTAATAATACATATGAAATACACCTATAAAACATGCTCATTTAGATACTTATCACACCCCCACACTTACCTTTTGCTTGTCCTCAAGCAAAACCATGTACCCATATAAGTAGGGAATGCTCAATATTAATAAATACTATTATGAAGGGTAGGATAAAGAAGTCAATAGTACATGATCTTAAACTTTTAAGAGGAGTGTGATCCATCACCTACTGGTGGCATAGGTGTACTCAGGGCACAAAAATAAAAATTAGAGTTCGGGGTATGATCGGAGTACTTCAATGCTTCTTAGTTAGGGACTTTGAGAATTTTACCAAGGGCCAACTTCTCTCGAGAATGGCTTTGAGGAGGAAAACAAAAGGAAAAATAGAATTATGCATTTGTTTCACTTTGCATAAGAGAAGAGAAGATAATATGTAGGCATTAAGCCTTCGTTGTAAGAACACTCAACTCTCTTTGTTGGTTACCAATGGGGTCTCGTAAGTCCCTTATTTATTTTATTTTTTCCTTTTGACAGAGAAGCACCCTTAGCAATCCCTAAGAAAGAAGACAGAAGGAACCCCTGAGTAATAAAAATCCAACCATTTCAGATCATTTGGTCACACCGCAAAAAATGCTCCTCAAAAGTAATCAAAATTTAAAAATTTTTGAATTTGTACCATTTATCCATTTTATCCCATAATTCATAACAATTTATTCTTAAAGAGAACAACCCACATAAAAAAGGGTCCGCGATATTGAATTTGAACAACGCAAGATAAGCAGAGAGATTAAGCATTTAAGCATTAAACCGAAAAGGCACACTCCCCCACACTTAAATTGAACAATGTCCTCATTGTTCACTAGAAAAAACAAGGGAAAGGGAAGTTTCAGAAGACCTTTTCGGAAGTAGAAAAAAATAGAGAGAACACGAAGCTCATGAATAATCATTTAAGCACATAAATCTCCTCTGCAGATTTTATTTAAATAAAAAAGCATAAGTTAAAGAAACTGGTACTCCCCTGATGATTATTTTTGCTAGCGTTATAGGAGTTCCCCCACACTTGAGCTTCAGCCTCAAGTAGCGTAGCTTGGTTGCGTGGAGACATGAAATTGCACCTGCATAAGACACCAGAAGCAACCATACTACAAACAGGGTTAATAGTTCAGCAAAAATAAAATTGAGAGGAAACTGAAAATTAAAAAGAGAATAAATGCAAATAAAGATAAGTTCGTCCGGGTTGCCTCCGGAAAGCTGCCCTTCTTTAACGTCTTTGGCTAGACGCTTTTTCGTTAGATCGATCCTGGGGGGTGGTTATGAGGAGTAGATCCAAAGCATGACTCGATGGTTTTTTGAGAGTCCACCTGGATGCATGTTTTCTTTTCTTATCCCGCTCTTCTTCCGGGATTGGTGGTGGTATCTCTGTAATAGACATGCCGTCTGGAAGGGTGATAAACAGAAGTGGGGATGATGGTGATTGAGTGTCCCTCACAAACTTGAGATCTTTGGATTGTTATCTGGAGATCTTCCTGATGCAAACTCAGCTTTTCGTTATAAGCTTGAGGGTGATTTTCCCCTGGGCTACCCAAATGTGCACATCGGCTGTGTGGCAGGAATGGTCGTCCAAGGATGAGAGGTGTAGTGGAGTTCTCTTCGATGTCTAGAATGACAAAATCGCATGGGAAGTATAAGTGCTCCACTTTAATGATAACATCCTCCACCACTCCGCTTGGGTATGTTACCGAACCATCTGCCAGTTGCAGGGTCATCTTAGTCTTTTTCATCTCTCCAATTCCCAACTTTTTGAAAGTGGAGAGGGGCATCAAATTATGGAGGCACCCAGATCGCATAAGGAGTATGGAAATGAGGTGCTACCAATTGTGACTGGAATAGTGAAGCTGCCCGGATCATTGCATTTTGAAGGTAGTGGTTTTTGTAGAGTAGCTGAGCAAGCTACATTGAGAGGACCGTACCGACTTCGGCCAACCGACTGAAAGTCGGCCCAATTTAGATTTGTTGGATATGAGGTGTTGTGAGGAATTTGGCATTGTTTTTTGGCAGTGGTTGTTTTTGAGGTCTGAACAAACTGTATTATGACGTTAGTTGCTTCAGCATCGCTAGAAACTTACATTTCATTATCCAATTTCTGCTTCTGGAGTCGACGAGAGAAAATGGTATAGGCGGTTCTTGTGAAGGAGGTTCTGAAGCTGGTGGATAGTGAGGACGCTTGGAGATGTCTTTTCTGCTGGGGACTCAGCTTTTTCTTCACTATCCTCTTTGGATTCTTCTGATTGTTGGGGAGGTTGAATCTCGTCGGTTTTCTTACCGCTTCTCAGGTTATCGCCTTAACCTCTTCTTCTTCTTCTTCAAATTCGAGCTTCTCATTTTCATAACCGGCTACAAAGTTCTCAAGGTAGGTATTCTCAGATTGAATGCGATTTTATAGACTTTGGCGGTGCTTCCAATTCAGCTACATTCTTTTGGAAGTTTCGATCGCTACAACCCATTCTTGGAGGGAGGGTTGTTGTAGTTCTGGAACTTCAGCTGTTTAGCCTCCTTTGTCTTTTCTGCATCGTGCTCCTTCACAAGATGCACTTGGCTTGCTCTCTTGGATTTGGTTCATTTTGGCTGGGGAGAGCCCCTGGCGGTCTTCGAGCAAGATGTTCTGCAAGTTGATTGAATTTTCCTTTGATTTTCTGGTTGAAGCTTCTTGTGTAGAAAGCTGGTTCTGAGTATGGACATGAAACCCTTATCATCTCTTTGAGTTCTGCGTTTGGATCAACAGAGGATGAAGATGGTTGTTGTTGTTGTTGTTGTTGGAAACCTGGAGGGACACCTTGTGCTCTATAACCCATATTAGAGTTTGGTTGGGGTCGGTTACCCTGATAGGTGTGGGAGTTGTTGTTCTGCCCTCTTGGTTTTGATCATTATGTTTCCATGAGAAATTCGGGTGATTTCTCCATGGATAGTTGTTGTTGAAGTTGTTGTTGTAGGAATTACCGGGACGGTTCCTATGAAGTTTGCATCCTCGTAACTGTCCTTTACCTTCGCACTGAGGGGTTTCATGAGGACCGGCGCATATGGCACATCCTTCTGTAGGTGGAACTGACGATGAACTGTAGGTGGGGAAGCTATTGTTTTTACAATTTCGTTTTGTGATGTCGTTAGCTTTTCCACCATCTTGTAAGGGACGAGATCTGAGCCGATAAATGATCCGTAGGCTCAACGTGGAGTAGGCCTGCTGCTCGCGGCGTTCTTCCTTTGGATCTCGTCCACTGTCTCGTATTGCTCGTCATGGTTTCGAGAAGGTCCATTCCTTCTTTAGGAGATTTCATCATGAAACTTCCTCCTGCAGAGGAATTGACAAGTAGTCGGTTCCCATCATCCAGACCGTTGAAGAATGACAGGCAGAGGGATGATCGTCAAGACCATGGTGAGAACATTTCATAAGCATATCTTTAAATCTGTCCCATGCGTCGTACAACGGTTTCTCCGGCTCCTGACAGAAAGTGTTGATTTCACCGATCAATTGCCTCGTTCTACTGGTTGGGTAGTATTTGGCAAGGAATTTTGGGCCATTTGAAGCCATGTGGTGATTGATCGGGAGGGGAAGGCTTCGGTACCACCGGTTTGCTGAATCTGATAATGAGTGAGGAAAAAGTTGTAGACGGATTCTTTCTTTGACGTTGCCGGTTTGACCAAAGGAATTGCAGAAGTCTAGGAAGAGACTCAGATGATTTGGGGCTTCATCTGGGTTCGCTCCACTAAACTTGCCTAGATCCGGACGGCGGTGATGTAGTGGGGTTTTGAAAACCCATCGTCCGCTTCTTCTGGTGTTAGTTCGGGGAGAACTATAGCTGATGCTCTTCCTTCGGTATTAGGTTGGTGATAATCAGATAGGGCACGTGTGTTTCTGGTTGAATTGCATGGTCCATTTCATTTATAACTTCGTTATTGGCCATGGCTTGGTTTCTCAGGTTTCTCTGTGCTTGTAATAAAGTACGCTCGGGTTCGGGGCTCGGACTGATTGGTGGAGAGCCTCGGGTTCGAGTGTTGGCATGCACAGAAGATAACTTGTGTTTGTGAGAACTGCAATATTAGTTAGTAAATAAAATAAGAAAGACAGAGATATTGGTTAGGCTGATAAACAACACAGAATATTTTTTTGATTTCGATATTTTTTTTGTATTTTTTTATTTAAACAAGAGTAAAATGACAGAATATTAAATGACAAGGGAAAGAAATGGCAGAAAATTAAAGTTAGGAGTTAGTATACAGAAATTATAAGTTAGTAGTTAGTATACAATGGAAAGAAATGTTAGTATACAATGGAAATGAATGTTAAGGACAATGGAAAGAGAGGACAATGGAACGAAATGACAGGAAATTTTAAGTTAGTAGTAGGGACAATGGAAAGAAAGGACAATGGGAACGAAATGACAATAATATAAGATGTTAGAAGTTAGTTGTCCAAAAGTCGAAGTAAATGTCCATGTCAGGCCGAAGTCCGATGTCCCAAGATAAACATTTAATAGTATTAACAATTATTACTATTATAGCGAGTGAACTACCGGAAACTAGGGAGGAAATTGATGAAATCAATCTCCCCGGCAAACGGCGCCAAAAACTTGTTGGGATAAAACTACACTATAATTAATATAGAATTATAACAACTAATAGGCAAGTGTACCTATTCGTAGTAGTAAAACAAGTGTCGTATCCACAGGAGATTGTTCAATTATCCTAGTTTAGGTAGTTAAAAGAAAACTGTAAAAGGGGTTTAGCCGGAGGCAAGCTTGATTTGTTGTTGGATTATTAAAGAAATAATAAAAACAGTAAAAACAGTTGTGAATTAAGTGGATGGAAAATGTGCTAAGAAGGTGTAATCGCCCGAATATAACTCAGATAATAATTATAATCCTAGTTTGCTCTTATTTGTCTGTTAAGAATTTTATCTGTGGCCTTTCTAAATCATAGATAAGGACAGCTCTTAATTAATTCATTAAACTTCTTACAATCAGAAAAAGTCTAAAATCATTAATTAGCTTTAAGTGAGAATTCTTTTATAACAGCGATGGATTTTATCTGCTAATCAAGGAGATAATATCTAACGTTTGTCTCTCTTTGTGGTCTATTCTCTAATTTACAAAATCATTGAAATTAGAGAAACCGTAAATGAGTAAAAATGATCAGTTCTTAAACATTTAATAATAGAGAGAGACAAAACAAATATTTATAAGCAAACTCGGTATTATAAATACGCTGAGTTATTTTGGATTAAACACCCATCCTAAGCACAATTATGAGATTACTCAGACATTGACAGAAAAAAAAACAGAGTAGAGACTGAAATATTCATTACTCAGGAACTGCCTGCGAATAACGGGTCTGCACTCGCCTGCCTCTTTTTCTCTTTGTAATTACTGCTTCTGTTTGAGTACGTACGTGAATGAGGTGAAATGGTAAAAATAAATAAAAGATGGAGAAGTGTGGTGATACGGGAGGAATTAAATGGAAGAGAATGGAGTGTGGAGCTGTTTGTGATTTCTTCAGCCTCTGGTCGTACGTTGTCTATTTTGCAGTAATGGTGTTGGGTTTATATAGAGATTGAGGAGGCAGATCCGTACGTATTTAATTGATTGCAGTTGATTGCAGTCTGAGTGCTTCATTTATTGCAGAGGGGACAGAGAGCTGGAGTGATTTATGGTAGGCGGTGCGGCGGAGTAGATGGATAACAGAATCCATTGCAGAACGACGCGAGGAAGAGGGAGACAGGCGCGTCCCCTTTCTGCTGGAGTCCGCCAATCACATAGCTGGGTTTGGTCCGGGACTTGGCCAAGAGTAGAGGTCCCGGACCAGTATGCAAGCTAATCCTCACAGTTTAAAAATCACATGTGGTCCGGGACTTGGGACTGGGGTTAGGTCCCGGACAAAGTGCAAGTAATGGCCTCGGTTTTTAAAATCTCAAATGGTCCGGGACTTGGGACTGGGGTTACGTCCCGGACCAGGTACTTGTTTCAGCCGTTGGTTCTCATTTGTTTCGGTCCGGGACTTAAGTCTTGGAACAAGTCCCGGATCATATGTTGAAATCAGCCGACAGTTCTTCGTATGTGTCCTAGTTTTGAAGGTTTTAACCAAGCTAGGACATGACTTTAAAACCTTCTAAAATCTTCGTTCTGACTCCGTTTTCTGAACCGTCTGCGGCTATGCGTTTGTCTCTTCATGTTCTTTGCTTCTAGCTTGGCTTTTTCTCATGTTTAACCGATAAATCTGTAAGACAACCAATAAAACATAAACTAGAGAAAAGCTAAGATAAGTGGAGAAATGAGCAAGAAAGTGCTAATAATACATATGAAATACACCTATAAAACATGCTCATTTAGATACTTATCACACCCCACACTTACCTTTTGCTTGTCCTCAAGCAAAACCATGTACCCATATAAGTAGGGAATGCTCAATATTAATAAATACTATTATGAAGGGTAGGATAAAGAAGTCAATAGTACATGATCTTAAACTTTTAAGAGGAGTGTGATCCATCACCTACTGGTGGCATAGGTGTACTCAGGGCAAAAATAAAAATTAGAGTTTCGGGGTATGATCCGGAGTACTTCAATGCTTCTTAGTTTAAGGTGACTTTGAGAACTTTTACCAAGGCCAACTTCTCTCGAGAATGGGCTTTGAGGAGAAAACAAAAGGAAAAATAGAATTATGCATTTGTTTCACTTTTGCATAAGAGAAGAGAAGATAATATGTAGGCATTAAGCCTTCGTTGTTAAGAACACTCAACTCTCTTTGTTGGTTACCAATGGTGTCTCGTAAGTCCCTTATTTATTTATTTTTTCTTTTGACAGAGAAGCACCCCTTAGCAATCCCTAAGAAAGAAGACAGAAGGAACCCCTGAGTAATAAAAATCCAACCATTTCAGATCATTTGGTCACACCGCATAAAAATGCTCCTCAAAAGTAATCAAAATTTAAAAATTTTTGAATTTGTACCATTTATGCCATTTATCCCATAATTCATAACAATATTTATTCTTAAAGAGAACAACCCACATAAAAAAGGGCCACGATATTGAATTTGAACAAACGCAAGATAAGCAGAGAGATTAAGCATTTAAGCATAAACCGAAAAGGCACACTCCCCCACACTTAATTGAACAATGTCCTCGTTGTTCACAGAAAAAACAAGGGAAAGTTTCAGAAGACCTTTTCGGGAAGTAGAAAAAAATAGAGAGAACACGAACTCATGAATAATCATTTAAGCACATAAACTCTCCTCTGCAGATTTTATTTAAATAAAAGCATAAGTTAAAGAAACTGGTACTCCCCTGAGATTATTTTTGCTAGCGTTATAGGAGTTCCCCCACACTTGAGCTTCAGCCTCAAGTAGCGTAGCTTGGTTGCGGTGGAGACATGAAAGTGCACCTGCATAAGACACCAGAAGCAACCATACTACAAACAGAGTTAATAGTTCAGCAAAAATAAAATTGAGAGAGAACTGAAAATTAAAAAGAGAATAAATGCAAATAAAGATAAGTTCATCCGGGTTGCCTCCCGGAAAGCTGCCCTTCTTTAACGTCTTTAGCTAGACGCTTTTTCGTTAGATCGATCCTGGGGGGTGGTTATGAGGAGTAGATCCAAAGCATGACTCGATGGTTTTTTTGAGAGTCCACCTGGATGCATGTTTTCTTTTCTTATCCCGCTCTTCTTCCGGGATTGGTGGTGGTAACTCTGTAATAGACATGCCGTCTGGAAGGGTGATAAACAGAAGTGGGGATGATGGTGATTGAGTGTCCCTCACAAACTTGAGATCTTTGGATTTGTTATCTGGAGATCTTCCTGATGCAAACTCCAGCTTTTCGTTATAAGCTTGGAGGGTGATTTTCCCCTGGGCTACCCAAATATGCACATCGGCTGTGGCAAGGAATGGTCGTCCAAGGATGAGAGGTGTAGTGGAGTTCTCTTCGATGTCTAGAATGACAAAATCGCATGGGAAGTATAAGTGCTCCACTTTAATGATAACATCCTCCACCACTCCGCTTGGTATGTTACCGAACCATCTGCCAGTTGCAGGGTCATCTTAGTCTTTTTCATCTCTCCAATTCCCAGCTTTTTGAAAGTGGAGAGGGGCATCAAATTAATGGAGGCACCCAGATCGCATAAGGAGTATGGAAATGAGGTGCTACCAATTGTGACTGGAATAGTGAAGCTGCCCGGATCATTGCATTTTGAAGGTAGTGGTTTTTGTAGAGTAGCTGAGCAAGCTACATTGAGAGGTACCGTACCGACTTCGGCCAATTTAGTTTTGTTGGATACGAGGTGTTTGAGGAATTTGGCATAGTTTGGCATTTTGGCAATGAGGTCTACAAACTGTATATTGACGTTTAGTTGCTTCAGCATCGCTAGAAACTTACCATATTCATTATCCAATTTCTGCTTCTGGAGTCGACGAGGAAATGGTATAGGCGGTTCTTGTGAAGGAGGTTCTGAAGCTGGTGGAATAGTGAGGACGCTTGGAGATGTCTTTTCTGCTGGGACTCAGCTTTTCTTCACTATCCTCTTTGGATTCTTCTGATTGTTGCGGGATGTGAATCTCGTCGGTTTTCTTACCGCTTCTCAAGGTTATCGCCTTAACTCTTCTTCTTCTTCTTCTTCAAATTCGAGCTTCTCATTTTCATAACCGGCTACCAAGTTCTCAAGGTAGGTATTCTCAGATTGAATGCGATTTTTATAGACTTTGGCGGTGCTTTCCAATTCAGCTACATTCCTTTTGGAAGTTTCGATCGCTACAACCCATTCTTGAGGGAAGGGTGTAGTTCTGGAACTTCAGCTGTTTTAGCCTCCTTGTCTTTTCTGCATCGTGCTCCTTCACATAGATGCACTTGGCTTGCTCTCTTGGATTTGGTTCATTTTGGCTGGGGAGAGCCCCTGGCGGTCTTCGAGCAAGATGTTCTGCAAGTTGATTGAATTTTCCTTCGATTTTCTGGTTGAAGGCTTCTTGTGCAGAAAGCTGGTTCTGAGTTATGGACATGAAACCCTTCATCATCTCTTTGAGTTCTGCGTTTGGATCAACAGAGGATGAAGATGGTTGTTGTTGTTGTTGTTGGAAACCTGGGAGGGACACCTTGTGCTCTATAACCCATATTAGAGTTTGGTTGGGGTCGGTTACCCTGATAGGTGTTGGAGTTGTTGTTCTGCCCTCCTTGGTTTTGATCATTATTTTTCCATGAGAAATTCGGGTGATTTCTCCATGGATAGTTGTTGTTGAAGTTGTTGTGTTGTAGGAATTACCGGGACGGTTTCCTATGAAGTTTGCATCCTCGTACTGTCCTTTACCTTCGCACTGAGGGTTTCATGAGGACCGGCGCATATGCACATCCTTCTGTAGGTGGAACTGACGATGAACTTGTAGGTGGGGAAGCTATTGTTTTTACAATTTCGTTTTGTGATGTCGTTAGCTTTTCCACCATCTTTGTAAGGGACGAGATCTGAGCCGATAAATGATCCGTAGGCTCAACGTGGAGTAGGCCTGCTGCTCGTGGCGTTCTTCCTTTGGATCTCGTCCACTGTCTCGTATTGCTCGTCATGGTTTCGAGAAGGTCCATTCCTTCTTTAGGAGATTTCATCATGAAACTTCCTCCTGCAGAGGAATTGACAAGTAGTCGGTTCCCATCATCCAGACCGTTGAAGAATGACAGGCAGAGGGATTGATCGTCAAGACCATGGTGAGAACATTTCATAAGCATATCTTTAAATCTGTCCCATGCGTCGTACAACGTTTCTCCCGGCTCCTGACAAAAGTGTTGATTTCACCGATCAATTGCCTCGTTCTACTGGTTGGGTAGTATTTGGCAAGGAATTTTGGGCCATTTGAAGCCATGTGGTGTTGATCGGGAGGGAAGGCTTCGGTACCACCGGTTTGCTGAATCCGATAATGAGTGAGGAAAAAGTTGTAGACGGATTCTTTCTTTGACGTTGCCGGTTTGACCAAAGGAATTGCAGAAGTCTAGGAAGAGACTCAGATGATTTGGGGCTTCATCTGGGTTCGCTCCACTAAACTTGCCTAGATCCCGGACGGCGGTGATGTAGTGGGTTTTGAAAACCCATCGTCCGGCTTCTTCTGGTGTTAGTTCGGGGAACTATAGCTGATGCTCTTCCTTCGGTATTAGGTTGGTGATAATCAGATAGGGCACGGTGTTCTGGTTGAATTGCATGGTCCATTTCATTTATAACTTCGTTATTGGCCATGGCTTGGTTTCTCAGGTTTCTCTGTGCTTGTAATAAAGTACGCTCGGGTTCGGGGCTCGGACTGATTGGTGGAGAGCCTCGGGTTCGAGTGTTTGGCATGCACAGAAGATAACTTGTGGTTTGTGAGAAACTGCAATATTAGTTAGTAAATAAAATAAGAAAGACAGAGATATTGGTTAGGCTGATAAACAACACAGATATATTTTTTTGATTTCGTATATTTTTTTTGTATTTTTTTTATTTAAACAAGAGTAAAATGACAGAATATTAAATGACAAGGGAAAGAAATGGCAGAAAATTAAGTTAGGAGTTAGTATACAGAAATTATAAGTTAGTAGTTAGTATACAATGGAAAGAAATGTTAGTATACAATGGAAATGAAATGTTAAGGACAATGGAAAGAGAGGACAATGGAACGAAATGACAGGAAATTTTAAGTTAGTAGTTAGGGACAATGGAAAGAAAGGACAATGGAACGAAATGACAATAATATTAAGATGTTAGAAGTTAGTTGTCCAAAGTCCGAAGTCAAATGTCCATGTCAGGTCCGAAGTCCGATGTCCAAGATTAACAATTTAATAGTATTAACAGATTATTACTATATAGCGAGTGAACTACCGGAAACTAGGGAAATTGATGAAATCAATCTCCCCGGCAACGGCGCCAAAACTTGTTGGGATAAAACTACACTATAATTAATATAGAATTATAACAAACTAATAGGCAAGTGTACCTATTCGTAGTAGTAAAACAAGTGTCGTATCCACAAGGAGATTGTTCAATTATCCTAGTTTAGGTAGTTAAAAGAAAACTGTAAAAGGGGTTTAGCCGGAGGCAAGCTTGATTTGTTGTTGGATTATTAAAGAAATAATAAAAACAGTAAAAACAGTTGTGAATTAAGTGGATGGAAAATGTGCTAAGGAAGGTGTAATCGCCCGAATATAACTCAGATAATAATTATAATCCTAGTTTGCTCTTATTTGTCTGTTAAGAATTTTATCTTGTGGCCTTTCTAAATCATAGATAAGGACAGCTCTTAATTAATTCATTAAACTTCTTACAATCAGAAAAAGTCTAAAATCATTAATTAGCTTTAAGTGAGAATTCTTTTATAACAGCGATGGATTTTATCTGCTAATCAAGGAGATAATATCTAACGTTTGTCTCTCTTTGTGGTCTATTCTCTAATTTTACAAAATCATTGAAATTAGAGAAACCGTAAATGAGTAAAAATGATCAGTTCTTAAACATTTAATAATAGAGAGAGACAAAACAAATATTTATAAGCAAACTCGGTATTATAAATACGCTGAGTTATTTTGGATTAAACACCCATCCTAAGCACAATTATGAGATTACTCAGACATTGACAGAAAAAATAACAGAGTAGAGACTGAAATATTCATTACTCAGGAACTTCCTGCGAATAACGGGTCTGCACTCGCCTGCCTCTTTTCTCTCTTTGTAATTTACTGCTTCTGTTTGAGTACGTACGTGAATGAGGTGAAATGGTAAAAATAAATAAAAGATGGAGAGTGGTGTGGTGATACGGGAGGAATTAAATGGAAGAGAATGGAGTGTGGAGCTGTTTGTGATTTCTTCAGCCTCTGGTCGTACGTTGTCTATTTTGCAGTAATGGTGTTGGGTTTATATAGAGAATTGAGGAGGCAGATCCGTACGTATTTAATTGATTGCAGTTGATTGCAGTCTGAGTGCTTCATTTATTGCAGAGGGGACAGAGAGCTGGAGTGATTTATGGTAGGCGGTGCGGCGGAGTAGATGGATAACAGAATCCATTTGCAGAACGACGCGAGGAAGAAGGAGACAGGCGCGTCCCCTTTCTGCTGGAGTCCGCCAATCACATAGCTGGGTTTGGTCCGGGACTTGGCCAAGAGTAGAGGTCCCGGACCAGTATGCAAGCTAATCCTCACGGTTTAAAAATCACATGTGGTCCGGGACTTGGGACTGGGGTTAGGTCCCGGACCAAAGTGCAAGTAATGGCCTCGGTTTTAAAATCTCAAATGGTCCGGGACTTGGGACTGGGGTTAGGTCCCGGACCAGGTACTTGTTTCAGCCGTTGGTTTCTCATTTGTTTCGGTCCGGGACTTAAGTCTTGGAACAAGTCCCGGATCATATGTTGAAATCAGCCGACAGTTTCTTCGTATGTTGTCCTAGTTTTGAAGGTTTTAACCAAGCTAGGACATGACTTTAAAACCTTCTAAAATCTTCGTTCTGACTCCGTTTTCTGAACCGTCTGCGGCTATGCGTTGTCTCTTCATGTTCTTTCTTCTAGCTTGGCTTTTTCTCATGTTTAACCGATAAATCTGTAAGACAACCAATAAAACATAACTAGAGAAAAGCTAAGATAAGTGGAGAAATGAGCAAGAAAAGTGCTAATAATACATATGAAATACACCTATAAAACATGCTCATTTAGATACTTATCACACCCCCACACTTACCTTTTGCTTGTCCTCAAGCAAAACCATGTACCCATATAAGTAGGGAATGCTCAATATTAATAAATACTATTATGAAGGGTAGGATAAAGAAGTCAATAGTACATGATCTTAAACTTTTAAGAGGAGTGTGATCCATCACCTACTGGTGGCATAGGTGTACTCAGGGCAAAAATAAAAATTAGAGTTTCGGGGTATGATCCGGAGTACTTCAATGCTTCTTAGTTTAAGGTGACTTTGAGAACTTTTACCAAGGCCAACTTCTCTCGAGAATGGGCTTTGAGGAGAAAACAAAAGGAAAAATAGAATTATGCATTTGTTTCACTTTTGCATAAGAGAAGAGAAGATAATATGTAGGCATTAAGCCTTCGTTGTTAAGAACACTCAACTCTCTTTGTTGGTTACCAATGGTGTCTCGTAAGTCCCTTATTTATTTTATTTTTTCCTTTTTGACAGAGAAGCACCCTTAGCAATCCCTAAGAAAGAAGACAGAAGGAACCCCTGAGTAATAAAAATCCAACCATTTCAGATCATTTGGTCACACCGCATAAAAATGCTCCTCAAAAGTAATCAAAATTTAAAAATTTTTGAATTTGTACCATTATGCCATTTTATCCCATAATTCATAACAATATTTATTCTTAAAGAGAACAACCCACATAAAAAAGGGCCACGATATTGAATTTGAACAAACGCAAGATAAGCAGAGAGAGAGATTAAGCATTAAGCATAAACCGAAAAGGCACACTCCCCCACACTTAATTTGAACAATGTCCTCGTTGTTCAGCAGAAAAAAACAAGGGAAAGTTTCAGAAGACCTTTTCGGGAAGTAGAAAAAAAATAGAGAGAACACGAACTCATGAATAATCATTTAAGCACATAAACTCTCCTCTGCAGATTTTATTTAAATAAAAGCATAAGTTAAAGAAACTGGTACTCCCCTGAGATTATTTTGCTAGCGTTATAGGAGTTCCCCCAACTTGCTCAGCCTCAAGTAGCGTAGCTTGGTGCGGTGGAGACATGAAAGTGCACCGCATAAGCGATACACATACAAGAAGCAGAGAAATAAACAGAAGCAACCATAAACAAGTTATAGTTCAGTAAAAATAAAATGAGAGAGAAACTGAAAATTAAAAAGAGAATAAATGCAAATAAAGATAAGTTCGTCCGGGTTGCCTCCCGGAAAGCTGCCCTTCTTTAATGTCTTTAGCTAGACGCTTTTTCGTTAGATCGATCCTGGGGGGGGTGGTTATGAGGAGTAGATCCAAAGCATGACTCGATGGTTTTTTGAGAGTCCACCTGGATGCATTTTTCTTTTCTTATCCCGCTCTTCTTCCGGGATTGGTGGTGGTAACTCTGTAATAGACATGCCGTCTGGAAGGGTGATAAACAGAAGTGGGGATGATGGTGATTGAGTGTCCCTCACAAACTTGAGATCTTTGGATTTGTTATCTGGAGATCTTCCTGATGCAAACTCCAGCTTTTCGTTATAAGCTTGGAGGGTGATTTTCCCCTGGGCTACCCAAATATGCACATCGGCTGTGGCAAGGAATGGTCGTCCAAGGATGAGAGGTGTAGTGGAGTTCTCTTCGATGTCTAGAATGACAAAATCGCATGGGAAGTATAAGTGCTCCACTTTAATGATAACATCCTCCACCACTCCGCTTGGGTATGTTACCGAACCATCTGCCAGTTGCAGGGTCATCTTAGTCTTTTTCATCTCTCCAATTCCCAGCTTTTTGAAAGTGGAGAGGGGCATCAAATTAATGGAGGCACCCAGATCGCATAAAGAGTATGGAAATGAGGTGCTACCAATTGTGACTAGAATAGTGAAGCTGCCCGGATCATTGCATTTTGAAGGTAGTGGTTTTTGTAGAGTAGCTGAGCAAGCTACATTGAGAGGTACCGTACCGACTTCGGCCAATTTAGTTTTGTTGGATATGAGGTGTTTGAGGAATTTGGCATAGTTTGGCATTTTGGCAATGAGGTCTACAAACTGTATATTGACGTTTAGTTGCTTCAGCATCGCTAGAAACTTACCATATTCATTATCCAATTTCTGCTTCTGGAGTCGACGAGGAAATGGTATAGGCGGTTCTTGTGAAGGAGGTTCTGAAGCTGGTGGAATAGTGAGGACGCTTGGAGATGTCTTTTCTGCTGGGGACTCAGCTTTTTCTTCACTATCCTCTTTGGATTCTTCTGATTGTTGCGGGATGTGAATCTCGTCGGTTTTCTTACCGCTTCTCAAGGTTATCGCCTTAACCTCTTCTTCTTCTTCTTCAAATTCGAGCTTCTTATTTTCATAACGGCTACCAAGTCTCAAGGTAGGTATTCTCAGATTGAATGCGATTTTATAGACTTTGGCGGTGCTTTCCAATTCAGCTACATTCCTTTTGGAAGTTTCGATCGCTACAACCCATTCTTGGAGGGAAGGGTGTAGTTCTGGAACTTCAGCTGTTTTAGCCTCCTTTGTCTTTTCTGCATCGTGCTCCTTCACATAGATGCACTTGGCTTGCTCTCTTGGATTTGGTTCATTTTGGCTGGGGAGAGAGCCCTGGCGGTCTTCGAGCAAGATGTTCTGCAAGTTGATTGAATTTTCCTTCGATTTTCTGGTTGAAGGCTTCTTGTGCAGAAAGCTGGTTCTGAGTTATGGACATGAAACCCTTCATCATCTCTTTGAGTTCTGCGTTTGGATCAACAGAGGATGAAGATGGTTGTTGTTGTTGTTGTTGGAAACCTGGAGGGACACCTTGTGCTCTATAACCCATATTAGAGTTTGGTTGGGGTCGGTTACCCTGATAGGTGTTGGAGATTGTTGTTCTGCCCTCCTTGGTTTTGATCATTATTTTTCCATGAGAAATTCGGGTGATTTCTCCATGGATAGTTGTTGTTGAAGTTGTTGTTGTAGGAATTACCGGGACGGTTTCCTATGAAGTTTGCATCCTCGTACTGTCCTTTACCTTCGCACTGAGGGGTTTCATGAGGACCGGCGCATATGGCACATCCTTCTGTAGGTGGAACTGACGATGAACTTGTAGGTGGGGAAGCTATTGTTTTTACAATTTCGTTTTGTGATGTCGTTAGCTTTTCCACCATCTTTGTAAGGGACGAGATCTGAGCCGATAAATGATCCGTAGGCTCAACGTGGAGTAGGCCTGCTGCTCGTGGCGTTCTTCCTTTGGATCTCGTCCACTGTCTCGTATTGCTCGTCATGGTTTCGAGAAGGTCCATTCCTTCTTTAGGAGATTTCATCATGAAACTTCCTCCTGCAGAGGAATTGACAAGTAGTCGGTTCCCATCATCCAGACCGTTGAAGAATGACAGGCAGAGGGATTGATCGTCAAGACCATGGTGAGAACATTTCATAAGCATATCTTTAAATCTGTCCCATGCGTCGTACAACGTTTCTCCCGGCTCCTGACAGAAAGTGTTGATTTCACCGATCAATTGCCTCGTTCTACTGGTTGGGTAGTATTTGGCAAGGAATTTTTGGGCCATTTGAAGCCATGTGTGTGATTGATCGGGAGGGAAGGCTTCGGTACCACCGGTTTGCTGAATCCGATAATGAGTGAGGAAAAAGTTGTAGACGGATTCTTTCTTTGACGTTGCCGGTTTGACCAAAGGAATTGCAGAAGTCTAGGAAGAGACTCAGATGATTTGGGGCTTCATCTGGGTTCGCTCCACTAAACTTGCCTAGATCCCGGACGGCGGTGATGTAGTGGGTTTTGAAAACCCATCGTCCGACTTCTTCTGGTGTTAGTTCGGGGAGAACTATAGCTGATGCTCTTCCTTCGGTATTAGGTTGGTGATAATCAGATAGGACACGGTGTTCTGGTTGAATTGCATGGTCCATTTCATTTATAACTTCGTTATTGGCCATGGCTTGGTTTCTCAGGTTTCTCTGTGCTTGTAATAAAGTACGCTCGGGTTCGGGGCTCGGACTGATTGGTGGAGAGCCTCGGGTTCGAGTGTTTGGCATGCACAGAAGATAACTTGTGGTTTGTGAGAAACTGCAATATTAGTTAGTAAATAAAATAAGAAAGACAGAGATATTGGTTAGGCTGATAAACAACACAGATATATTTTTTTGATTTCGTATATTTTTTTTGTATTTTTTTTATTTAAACAAGAGTAAAATGACAGAATATTAAATGACAAGGGAAAGAAATGGCAGAAAATTAAAGTTAGGAGTTAGTATACAGAAATTATAAGTTAGTAGTTAGTATACAATGGAAAGAAATGTTAGTATACAATGGAAATGAAATGTTAAGGACAATGGAAAGAGAGGACAATGGAACGAAATGACAGGAAATTTTAAGTTAGTAGTTAGGGACAATGGAAAGAAAGGACAATGGAACGAAATGACAATATATAAGATGTTAGAAGTTAGTTGTCCAAAGTCCGAAGTCAAATGTCCATGTCAGGTCCGAAGTCCGATGTCCAAGATTAACAATTTAATAGTATTAACAGATTATTACTATAAGCGAGTGAACTACCGGAAACTAGGGAAATTGATGAAATCAATCTCCCCGGCAACGGCGCCCAAAAACTTGTTGGGATAAAACTACACTATAATTAATATAGAATTATAACAAACTAATAGAGCAAGTGTACCTATTCGTAGTAGTAAAACAAGTGTCGTATCCACAAGGAAGATGTTCAATTATCCTAGTTTAGGTAGTTAAAAGAAACTGTAAAAGGGGTTTAGCCCGAGGCAAGCTTGATTTGTTGTTGGATATTAAGAAATAATAAAAACAGTAAAACAGTTGTGAATTAAGTGGATGGAAAATGTGCTAAGGAAGGTGTAATCGCCCGAATATAACTCAGATAATAATTATAATCCTAGTTTGCTCTTATTTGTCTGTTAGAATTTTTTCTTTGGCTTTCTAATCATAGATAAGGACAGCTCTTAATTAATTCATTAAACTTCTTACAATCAGAAAAATCTAAAATCATTAATTAGCTTTACGTGAGAATTCTTTTATAAAAGCGATGGATTTTATCTGCTAATCAAGGAGATAATATCTAACGTTGTCTCTCTTTGTGGTCTATTCTCTAATTTTACAAAATCATTGAAATAGAGAAACCGTAATGAGTAAAAAATGATCAGTTCTTAAACATTTAATAATAGAGAGAGACAAACAAATATTTATAAGCAAACTCGGTATTATAAATACGCTGAGTTATTTTGGATTAAACACCCATCCTAAGCACAATTATGAGATTACTCAGACATTGACAGAAATAAAAACAGAGTAGAGACTGAAATATTCATTACTCAGGAACTGGAACTTGCGGCGAATAACGGGTCTGCACTCGCCTGCCTCTTTTCTCTCTCTTTGTAATTTACTGCTTCTGTTTGAGTACGTACGTGAATGAGTGAAATGGTAAAAATAAATAAAAGATGGAGAAGTGTGGTGATCGGGAGGAATTAAATGGAAGAGAATGGAGTGTGGAGCTGTTTGTGATTTCTTCAGCCTCTGGTCGTACGTTGTCTATTTTTGCAGTAATGGTGTTGGGTTTATATGAGAATTGAGGAGGCAGATCCGTACGTATTTAATTGATTGCAGTGATTGCAGTCTGAGTGCTTCATTTATTGCAGAGGGGACAGAGAGCTGGAGTTGATTTATGGTAGGCGGTGCGGCGGAGTAGATGGATACAGAATCCATTGCAGACGACGCGAGGAAGAGGAGACAGGCGCGTCCCCTTTCTGCTGGAGTCCGCCAATCACATAGCTGGGTTTGGTCCGGGACTTGGCCAAGAGTAGATTCCCGGACCATATGCAAGCTAATCCTCACGGTTTAAAAATCACATGTGTCCGGGACTTGGACTGGGGTTAGGTCCCGGACCAAAGTGCAAGTAATGGCCTCGGTTTTTAAAATCTCAAATGGTCCGGACTTGGGACTGGGGTTAGGTCCCGGACCAGGTACTTGTTTTTCAGCCGTTGGTTTCTCATTTGTTTCGGTCCGGGACTTAAGTCTTGGAACAAGTCCCGGATCATATGTTGAAATCAGCCGACAGTTTCTTCTGTAGTGTGTCCTAGTTTTGAAGGTTTTAACCAAGCTAGGACATGACTTTAAACCTTCTAAAATCTTCGTTCTGACTCCGTTTTCTGAACCGTCTGCGGCTATGCGTTTGTCTCTTCATGTTCTTTGCTTCTAGCTTGGCTTTTTCTCATGTTTAACCGATAAATCTGTAAACAACCACCAAAACATAAACTAGAGAAAAGCTAAGATAAGGGGAGAAATGAGCAGAAAAGTGCTAATAATACATATGAAATACACCTATAAACATGCTCATTTAGATACTTATCAATCCTCTCTTTTCCCCCGCTTATTCACATCACCTAAAAGGTGTGAGTCCCTGACAGGGGACCCACAAACGGGTCCCGGGGTGAAATCGGTTTTGTGGACCCTCGCTCTCTCATATGATGCAAAGGTGCAGAAAATTAAAGTGCGCATGAAAGTAAACAAACAGAGTAATAAAGCCATAAATAAACATTTTCGAGTTAGGCCCTCTTCTTAAAATTAAACAAGTTAAAATTAAGAATTATCCCCAGCAGAGTCGCCAGTCTGTGAGCCTCGATTTTAAACCCTATCCTATGTTGATTAAATTGATTGGGATCTAGTCGGGTTTTAGGTCCACTTATAACCTAGATTAATAACTATGTCATAAAACAATAATTATTAAAACCTAAGCTAGCCCACTGGAACCTATTATGAGTCGCCACCTAATTTTTTACCTAGATCAAATTAGGAAAGGAGAGTTCGGGTTCGGGGGCTTGATATTCGACTTAATTAGGGTTCAAATTACTTTCATTACCCTTCCTAGGTCGTTTTTCCTCTACTTGATTCGTTTACGGCTTTCTACAAAGTTGTGTTTTAACCTAGGTGCGCACTTCTGTTTTTTTTTTTTATTTTTTAATTTAAACGTTTTTGACAGAAAATTAAAGTGAAATTGAAAGTTACCTAAACTAGGGTTTCGAAGGCAGAATTAGGTCCAAATTTTTATTCCGTCCGTGGCCACGGACCTAATGTCCGAACCCACGGACCCCAGTTAACCTAATTACACAAAAAGGTCAAATTTAAACGAGACGAGATTTTGAAAAGTCCGGGGCCCCACGGACAGGACGTCCGTGGGCCCGGACATGTTTTATAAAACCCTAAATTTCGAAAATAAAAAATATCTCCGCCACCGTCCGGGGGCGTCCGGCTTTCGGACAGAGCGTCCGGGACCCCGGACATAGCGTCCGTGGGTGCGGACCGACCTCGGACGGCGGCGTTAAGGCTGTTCCCGGCGATGTTTTTGGCTCAAAATTTATGGGTACATAGCCTGAAAGATTCTAAACATGTTAGTGATCAAAAGTTTTCAATTTGACTACGAATTAGGACGAAACTTATTGAACAAGTTAGTGGACAGAAACGCAAACAAACTTTAATTCAGAAGCAAAGAAGAGTCAGTTCGAATAAGAATTTCAACCAGAAGCGTATTGTGATCAGTGGAGTTAAAGAATTCGAATTCTAACCTGTTTTGGCTTCGGGATTTGGTTGTTCCTTCACGTCGGGAAACTTCGAACGCGTCGTTGGTAGCCGATCCGGTTCAGCTTCGACCCGAGTTTCTGATTTCTTTCTTCTTCCTTGTATGATTAAGGACGGTTTGCTTCTGTTTTTGTGATGTTTTGGTGCTTGGAAGTTCAATAGGAGAAGAAAGGATGAGTTTTTTGGTGATTTTGGGGTGATTTCTGCAGTGTTTCGGTATTGATTTGAGGCTTGGAAGTGTAAAAACGTGGGAAGAAGGTTTGTGGCTGTGTTCTCTGACTTTGGAGGCGTTCTCCTCTGCCCTAGTTCATTTTTTGGGGGTCCTTTTATAGAAAGAGCATGGTCAAATTGATAGAGCAGATCTTTATCTAAAACGCTGATTTCGTGCTCTAAGGGAATCTGATTTTGTAAAATATGTTTCAGGCCGAGATAATTATGAAATTTTAACTGAAGATAAAGGATGATTTTTAGGAATTTTGAGAGTTGAAATCGGGTTATTTTGATAAATAACCGATTAGATAAAAATCTTGCAATCTGGAATCTCCCATAATTCATAACTTATTACTGGAAAGTCGAAATAACGAAATTCCAACGGCATTAATCTCTAATAAACATCCTCTATCTTGTGTTAAAATTTCATGACGTTTTGTTTTTTAATTTCGGTATTTTCCATAGGAGAGAGAAAATTGCAAAAATGATTGAATTTCTCTTTTAAATTTTGGGCTAAGGTACCAAATAAAATAATTTCAGGTTTATGACTGTATGTAGTCATGCTAACCATGTGACATTTTATTTTAATTTTGGAAACCTTTTATTATTTCTATTTTGAGGTTATTTCATGTTAATTAAAGAAATTAGCTTATAATAAAAGCTAAATTTCCAGAATAAATATTATCAGAGAATCATGAAATACCTTTCATAATGACTATGATATTTGGAAGTGTTTTGAGATAATGAACAAGTCTATAAAAATAGAAAATCCATCCCGATAATGTCCTTGGAAAATCCCGCCTTGGTGCTTTTTGACCCCTTTTGCCCTTTATAACCACGTATGCCTTAGAGACTACTCCAGGGGGTTGAAATTTTGGGTATAACAGTGGCGTAGTCAACGGAAGTTGAACGAAGCGTTGAAATGAAACTATAATGACAGGATGATATCTGACTTGGACACGTGAGACAAACGCCTAATACAAACTTAGCCTTATTTGCTAAAAGACATAAGTCTAGCGAAATGGCAGTATTCAAAGACACTAGGTAACCTCAAATCACCTGAATAAACTTCCATAACAGGAAGCAGGATGCAGCGACTTACCATGAAACCCCATACTACAGTTAGTATGAACGCTTATTTAAGCCACGAAGGAACTACAATTCGTAGATATGAACGGTTACCAAACCTATGACTTAGATTGTGGAAAATATTGCCAGGAAAGGGTACCAACGAGAATAATGAGATAGTACATTGGCAGGGCGGAGAACGAACCATGCCTTTTAGGGTGGGGATACCTCTCCTTGTTGTGAGGCCATGAGTGGGAATGAACCCCTCAAAAAGGGCTTTCACTTATGAGATGCAATACGCTGTTGTTAGAGAATGAAAATGTAAACCTTGAGATTACCTTGGAACATATCAGATACACTTGAGTAATAAGGAAGGTTGCAGAGATAGACCCCATATCCAACACCCAGGATGTAAGAATTAGCGATCGTCAGAGATAAACATTGAGAGTGCACATCATGGCACGTCAAGTGACTAGTGCTCAGAAGAGCTTGTGATTCAGTGGGTGACTTCTTCAGGAACCGGTTAAATTACATGGTAAGCAACGTCATAAGGATGAAGGAATGCGAGGGAAATCAGCCTATTTACGAATCTGCGATTTAAGCAGAACATCTTCACCACATCAAGAGTCAACTGTTTTACACAACACGGTACGGCAACCGCCATACACCGGAATGAGAGAACTCCCAGTGTGTATACACCAAGAAGGGATTGAGTATAAGGTAAGACATTAGAATAGTGAGTAAGAGGTTGCAACCATTAATGGGCAACATGGTAAGGGCCAACTACCACGGTAGTAGTGGTCGTGAGTGCAATAGTTAGATAAGTGGATTAAGTCATGGTGCGCGGTAAGGCGACCATTATGTATGAGCCGTCAAATATTGACACTGGGGCAATTAGATTTATGAGCTAATACCGATGTGAGTAAGGAATAAGATGGTAGACGAACTGCGCATTGATGCCAGTAGTCTGGACCTGGTTAGGTAAGATTTCACAGGAAGCACACTACCCATTCCTTGAGGAACTGGAAGTGCATTCCTAGTTGAACAAATAGAGAAGAAGATAAGAAGCTCTATGGAAAGAGACCTAAACTACTAAGAAATTGAGGCAATACGAAATACAGAAAGGAGCTAGAGCATACCATACCCAAGAACACAGTAAATGGATTTCCCTTGATTAACTTCAAGAAGAACAAAAATGTTATTATGGAACGATGAAAAGGAGATCGACAACAGAATACTTCATAATTAGCAATAGCTAAACGTGTGACGGACACTATGAGTTTACTAAAACGAGACGTGGACGACTGCACCCCACAGGGGCTTGCAGGCCTGACACGCTCATTTATGAGTTAGTTGGGTAAGTAGTAATGTACCAGTAAGGTACCCCATGCATGTAGACGAATGGTGTAAGGAACACGGGAAGTAGTCGACTCCGTACCACGGACAACGACGCAAGATCAGACAAGAGCAGCTCTACTACCGCAAACAGTCGAAGAGAAGAATTAGTTAGACCAACGACATAAGGAATCACAGAACAGATAATTAAGGACTATGAAGTGCGAAGAGCACGGATTATTAAGTACAGACATTGGACATGTCTTAAGATGTAAAAGATTAAACTGTAAAGCGCAATAAGCACTAAACAGTAGTTTCAGATTAAGAATCATCCTCAGACCAAAGGTCAGATGGAAAGAATGATTTAGACACTTGAGGAAACACTAAGAATACAAACATTAGATCTCCAGGAAGACTGGATAGACGAGCTGCAACTCATCAAGGCCATGTATATATAAAGATAACACGTGACCATTGAGGGACCTTTAGTGCTAAACCATAAGCACACAGGAGGAAAATATACAATACTGTAAAAGGATAAGCGAGACAGTTAAGCCTAAGACCATCAGAGTTGTGCAGCGGAAGCTAGCAGATCACTACCTTTGAGATTAGACCAAACTAAGATCAGAATATGGTATAAGTACCGTTAAGAATCCTCGATGCAGAGACTAAGTCAATAGCATAGTATGACCCTCTGATCGAATTATAAGTGAGTTAGACGACATGGAAGCTAGAATGCTTGGTGAGAATTAGACATCTTGAACTTATGTTCAAGGATCATATAATGTTGATTACGTGGGCGTAATCCATTTAAAGGGGGGTAGAGCGAAACCGCTTAGCGTATGTTTGTGTACTGAGTACATAAACTACGGTGTGCATAACACAAAATGATTTGCGAATATGTTTTACATAAACATTTTGAGATAAAATCATGGTTATTGCACACAGAAGATGTGAATACCATACATATTAAGTACTTACCTTGTTGACTCCGGTGTGAGTACAAGTTAAGAGAATTAAGGAAGAGGATTAAGGAGACGTAAGAAATAAGGAAGATATGAGGTATGAGTCGATATGAGACTATGTGTGGGATAAGAATAAGATAACATTATTGGATATTGTTCGATATGAATATGAGGAAGAAGATAGTAATGCTATGAGATATAAGATGGTGAGAGATGGTATGAGACTGATATAGAACTTAGTAGGAATTTAAGCCCTGAGGTAAGTACTAAGAGACGAATTGGGAATGTAGATGGACTGAGTCCACACCTTGGAGATGTAATGATTATGATTAGAAGAACTAAAAAGATAGAAAATTGGACATGAGTGAATTATTTGGATGTTTGAAAATGACGTGGGAGGTGGAACTTGATTTTCTAGGGATCAAGGGAAACCAAACACAAATTGGGGTGGAAGGACGGTTCTACACTGATGCTAATCACATCAGGGTAGGATGATTCCTGAAACTCCCTACCAGTGGTCACAATTAAATCATCACACTATGGATAGAGGCCTTAGGATAAAATGAATTGGAGTTGATTGTATTTTAATTAGAGGAATTATTCCTCACATGACCTCGTAAAAAGATTACCTTTTACTGAGTCTCGCCCATGAAGTCGAGGACGCATGAGCCTTTGTCTTCGGACCGGTGACATGGAGATAGCAAAGTGTTTTGTATTCTGGCCCATGGTGACGAGGACAAATGAGCCATTGTCTACGGACCGGTGACATGGGTGAATACGTTGGAAATTATGTGAATGTTTTAGTCATCAAAGAAACAAAGGGAATTTTGAGTGCTATACATGCGTAAGCATGTTGTGTGATATTTAGGTATAAGCATATGGTGGATCTAGTGATGCAATGATTTTAAGTATACATAAGGATGATCTATATCTATGGAATGAGGTAAGACATGTATTCTAATAAGATAAGATGCATGGGACTTGGGGACAAAGTTCTTTAAGGGGGATAGATTGAAATACCCCAAACCTAAGTATGCTAAGTAAACATAAAATTATGATGTAGTAAGGCTAGAATATGCCTTAGAAAGATTGGTAGACAATTTAAAAACCAAGGAAAACACAAGAAAATGCCTTAAGGGCAATTTGGGCAAAAAAACGCTAAGCTTGGAGTGACTTTGATTAGCACCCAAATACCATTATAAGACTTTAGTAATATTCTAATGGACATTTTAAATCAATTAGCAAAGAAAACCAAGCTCAAAAAAAACAAGCTTAACACAAAATGTGCTTTAAGACTCCTTAAAACACCTTTTGAGAAAATTGTCTTAGAATTGGGTTTTGAATGGCTAAATGTCCATCATTACTCTTTAATCAACACATTGTACTAATTAGTATCACATTAGGAAGCCTAAATCAATGGAAATAAAAATTTCACAAATATGTGCACTAGTTTGTGAATAGTGCCAAATTAAGCTTAAGTCAACATAAGCAATTGGTTGGTCAACAAAGACCATGTTAGCCTTATCTAATGAGGGGGCCGGTTTTCTAAGGGATGAGTCATTAAAGACTTCATCAAATTAAGAAAGAAAAAGTGAAGGAAAGTAAAAGCAAAGACTATTCACCTTTATAACAAATATCTTCACTTAAGTTACCTTTCTTCTTCTCTCTCTCTCATTTCTCCTTCCTTCTGGTTTCTTCTTCTCCCCTCCTGCTCCAAAACAAGAGAGAGCTCCATTCATGGCTCCTCACCTTATTCACTTGCCAAGTGCAACTCCAAGCTCCAATCCAAACAAATTGCATATTTGTCTTAGTTAAGTCAAGGCCCTCCTTTCTATCTTTTCAAATCCTTCAAAGCTCCATTTTGGTGCCAAGAGGAAACTCCATTGATGGAGGAAATCAAGTTTGAAGAGCCCATTTGGTTCTCCATTCATTCAAGGTAAGGAAAATGTAAGAAAACCATGTTTCCACCACTTCTTCCTACAAGGCCGAAAATTTACTACTCATGGGGCTTTGTTTTTATGCCTTGTTCTAGCTTGTTTTATTCACCAAGGACTAGTGGAGGTCCTCTTTCATTCAATGCCCAAGTCTCCTTGAGACTTAAAGGTAATCATCCACTTTTATACCTTAGAACACATTTTTAAAACCTAGGTTTTCATTCCTTAAGGTTAGTGTATTGTTTAGTACTCATATGAGTCATTGACTATTGGTTAGAACATTGGCAAAGGAAGTTTAAGTGGTGGCCGATATTCATTCAAGAAGAAGGTCTAAGGAGGAAGATAACATAAGCTTGAGAAAACAAGGTAAAATGCTTACCTAATGGTGGTTTAAGGTTTAAGGAATGAGTTTTTGATAAGTACTAATGTGGCTTAGAGCTTACATTATGCAATGGGTTATATAACCTAGGAAAAACAATTTGAACAAGCTTATGAACTTGTGACTAAGGAGCCAATGAGAATGAGTTAGTATATTAATTTAAGATGGATTTTAAGAGCATTATAACTACTGTGAGATTGATGGGTGTATTTGCAGGTTGAAGGCTTTAATATGTGGGAAATCATTGTTTAGTTTAAGTTATTTAAGGTCCTAAGAGCCATGCCATTTAAGAGCCTTAGTGCTATGCAATTTAAGATTATTGCAATATATTGAGTTTTGTTGTGAATGAGTTGGTTTGGTGATGAGATATGATGAGAAAGAACTTGATGTGTGTGAGATGGTTGAATGAGGAAAATAATGTGTTTGGCATGATAAGATACTAGAGAACTATGGCGAAATTTGAGTAGAAAATAAGTGTTTAGGTGATGGTGGGGAATTAATATGACCTAGGATTTACTAGGAGTTATACAAAGGAATTTGAGTGGAAATGAGTAACTAAGGAGTTCTTGAGTTTAGAATGACCTAGAGATGTCTAGGAGGAATTAGAGGATTGGTGAGTGTATTAACACACCAAATCATGGTATGAGGAATGTAAGACTTGTGCAAGAATTGGAGGAAATGATGTATAATGCTTTAAGATTTAGGTATGAACTAAGAGTAGAACCATGAGAGTTCGGAAGTTTGTGTAAGAGGTGGTGTTAGTGGTGGACTAGTAAGGTTTAGTTAAATGGTAATGTGTGGACTTGGGTGATGGAAGTGAAAATGGCAGGATGTTGTAAGTCGTCAAGGAAAATGACTAGAAACGTATGAGGGTGTATGATCATGAGAATGGTGAGTAAGTTGCATAAAAGAGGTGGAAATGTCTAAGGAGGGTTTTGCATGGTCAAGGTAAATGAAGAACAATGTCAAGGTGTTAAGGTAATGGGAAGGAATGTATAAGTAAGCTCAAGAGTTTGGAGTGTAGTAACAATGAAGAGAAGAGAAATTGGAGCATGGAAAATGCAAGATAACCTTGGAAGGTTTTAGCAAAGGAAAGATGGATGAATTAAAGATGGAAAAATGATGTTTTTTATGAAGTGGTCAAACTGTTAAGGAGGGAGCACTAGGGTTGGGTGAAGTTTTGGTGATGTTGCAAGTTGGGAATATAAGGAACTATATGATAAGTGCTAGGAGTTTTTGCAAGAATTTAGTAAATGTTTAAGAAGATCTTTGGAGGTTATTTTAATGAGTTTGGAGGATGATATAAAGGTGGGTTTAAAGGCCTAAATGGTGTTAGAACACATTAGAAGGCTTTAGGAGAAGTTGGTGAAGATTTAACAATTTCTGGACATGTTTCTGGTGGCGTCCGACCCAAGGGTCCAACCCAAGTTTGGGTCGGACGGCCTCTGTTTGACGCCAGTGATGTAACACCCCAACCGCTAATCCTATGCTTACCGTCTAACCGTCCTATTAATCCTACGAGTTCGCAGCGGAATTATTACTTACTTACTACGGCGGGTGAACAATGCCGCTAACCGCCCATACACGGCTAGCTAGGCTACTAACACTTACAGTAACGGTCTGATGAACATAATGTACCGAGCTACTAAAACATACTTACATTGCCGAAACATAACACACTTACAATTCTTGGATCACCGAGTATTTAAAGTTCATACTTACATCCCAATTCGAGCTTCTCAAATAATGAGTTTCTAAGGCTACTCATGTATACCAACTCCATTCTATCAAAATCCCAACAAGGTGTACCCCATGGTACACCGGCTAATCAAAACTACAGCCATGTACTACTCACAGTACACCCATCATAATTCATTGTTTACATTCAAAAAGAAGATAAAGAAATAGAACTATGTCCTCACATCTTCATCAATCTCGAGTACCTGCGTGTATTAAAAATGGGGCCCCAAGGGGCTCAGCAAACGCTGCATATGGACTCCGCATATACCGCGTGCTAGCTAGGGCACGCCGACTATTTGACGTCCACTAAACATGCAGTTCATTTATTTCATACATACATGCTCTTCATACAATATACATGCTATACAATTCATTACACAATTCAAGGCAACAATAACATAGCATACATCTCACTTACCTTCACAAGGTTAGCCAAATTATGCATCCGGGTTAATCGGAATGCTTTACTCTTTTACTCATTACTTACTTCTTCTTACTTACAATTACTTACTTTCAATTACTTTACTTACTCATTCTTACTTACTTACTTACTTATACTCAAGTTAAGTCGTCGGGACCTCCGGCCTTGGGGACTACACCGTCCCACATCCGGGATTTACTTGACTCACCAATCCGGGATGCTACCCCCTAAGGGATTTGGGCCGCGGACCAGTTTAAGAGTCAGGAATTGGAGCCAACCTCTCGTGACTCCGCATCCTCACGCGTGGCCGAAACTATATCGGACTTCTACTCATTCCAATTTAATTACCATTTTAAGTTAGGATTGGTTAGCTTGTTAGGAACAAGTTAGAAGTCCAAACACAAGGAATAACGGTCACGGTACAATACAACATACATACACACATTCATATTCATTCATACATTTCATGAATTATACAAACTAAGATTTAAGAAAAATATTCACATCATACAGCACTACATATTCACAAGTATGCATATTAACTCCGATTCGTGCATTTATCTTGTTTGGTGATCAATTAGCACACAACACACAAATCAGAGTAACCAAGATAGCATACGGGGCATGAGGAATCCATACCGTTCACCCGTCGTACGTACTTCCAAACGTCCTTCGGTGTCACAAACCAAATCCTATTGTATACATCAGTTAAATGATTAATCTAACTATCATTACTTAACTCATACTTACTATTTTCTTATACTTCTTACACACACTTACTTACTTATTTTTCATTACCTAAGTTCACTTTCTTACTTACTTTGGCATGCTTTCATACAGGTACATATATACATATATATGTAGGTATATACATATATATATACATATATATATATATATATAATATATCTATCATATATATATATATATATTATAATATTTTTTTTTTTTTTTTTGACCGGACCGGACTTGCGACCGACCTTGCAAGTCCGGTCCATTCCAGTAAGCTCGGAGTACCGAAATTCTTCTGGCCGACCGAACTGCAAGTCCGGTCGCAAGTTCGGTCGATTCCAGTAGCTATCCTCGATATATATTTTCTGGGCCGACCGAACTTGCATGTCCGGTCGCAAGTCCGTCGATTCCAGTAGGTATCCTCGGAGAATTTTCTGGCCGACCGAACTTGCATGTCCAGTCGCAAGTTCGGTCGATTCCAGTAGGTTACAGACGGGGGAAAATTTCTGGTCCGACCGAACTTGCAAGTCCGGTCGCAAGTTCGGTCAATTCCAGTAGCTTACAAGACGGGGAAAATTTCTGGTCCGACCGAACTTGCAAGTCCGGTCGCAAGTTCGGTCAATTCCAGTAGCTCACCCGTCTTTGTAAGTCTGGGCTCGACCGAACTTGCAAGTCCGGTCTCAAGTTCGGTCCGGCCCAGTATTTGCATTTTACTTTCTGTTTTCAGTCCTCTCTTTTACCCAATACTTCCCCATTGTTCCTACACTTAATCCTACATGTTTTAACACCATTTAAAACCTCCTAATACACCCTAGTTCATTTCCTAACTCCTTACACAATTTTATACTCATTCACTCATCTAATTTTCTAAGTTTCAACTCACACTTTCACTAGTTGTTTCCCTAGTTGTGTTTGCTACAGATTTTAGCACTAACACTCTCCATCTACAACTCCCTCTTCTAATGTCATTTCTAACACTCCTATACATCTCGAATACATCATCTATCTCCCTCAACTTATCCTCTATCTTCCTTAATCAAAATCTGTTACAACACTCACATTAGTCACCTACCTATTTTTTATTCTCTAAGTGTTCTAATCCTAGGCAAATTTTGCCATAGTCTCCCCTATAATTTTATACTCTCACCACATTGTTTTACTCACATCTATATTGTCTCACCTGTTTTCAACAATCAAAATACACAAGCTCCCATATACAATACCAACACTACAACACTCCTAAAAATTCCTGCACATAACACTAATTCCCAATCTGTTTTGACAGTTTTAAAAATGTCTTTTTAAGCTTCAAATACTTATATTCTCTTACACATTATACTACTAATGCATTACCATTTTTCAATACCAATTTTCATTTCTAAAAATCTGTTACATATACAATTACAAGACTACATAAAGTGAGCATTCTTACCTTGTTTTTCTTCTAGTTCTTTCTTCTTCTTTCTCTTCCTTCTCTTCTCTCTCTCTCTCTCTACCGGTTTTCAAACCAAACCTCCAATGCTACACAGCCCATCAACATACATATTTTCAATACTAAAACTAACCTTAACATCATTTGAGTTCTAATGCACATTCTAGGGTTTAGAATTTATATTATACCTTGCAAGGGTTCAAATGAAGCTTGGAGCGGTTCAAGAACAAGTTTTCCAACTCCTTCAACAAGCCAAATCGGCTAGAACACAAGAGACCAAACAAGGGTTTAGTCTAGATTTTCGTTTTGCCCACAAGAGCTAGAAAAAGATGGAGTTTTCAAAATATTTTTACCTTAGAAGAACAAGGAGAAGGAGGGCCTTCTAATGGTGGTGTTGAAACTCCAAATGGGGTCTACCCATTAAAATGAAAATGCTTGTTTTTGAATTTTGGAAAGATGGAAATGTAGCTCTTGAGGAGAGGAGTACAATGGTGGTGTTTTTTATATTTCTGGAGGAGTTTGGAGAGAGTTACAAAGGAGAGAAGATGAGTTTTGTGTTGTTCTTCTTGTTCACCATGGAAATCGTGAAGAGAGGTAGAAGAAGAAGAAAAGAGAGAGTGAGGGATGAGGGTGCATGCGTGAGAGAAGAGAATGAGAGGAGGAGAGAGAATAAAGTGAGGTAGTATAGGGTGAGTGAGGTTGTTTAATTATTTTTGTCTTTTGTAAATAGAGGGGAGTGTGAGGGGAGGTGTCCCAATCGGACACACACACACACACATATAACACTTTTACTTTTTATTTTCAAAGTGGACACATAACTCTTGGTTATTTAAGTTTCTACCCCAGAACTTCCCGTTTTTGACAGTTTTTTACTAATTTCTCGTTTTCTTGATTTTATTGTCCTAAAGCCTCACTAATATTTATTAATGATTATTTAGTTGACCAAAACTGTTACGAGTCTATTTGACCCGCTTAAAGACAAGCACGTTTTTCCCGGTTACCTCGAAAACGTGCTTTAAAGTTCGGTAATGTTTTTAAACCGTTTTAAAGGTCCGTTTTCTTCGGGATTTGTTCCCTTGTGATTATTTATACTTAGTTAAGCTTCTAAATATTCATTAGCCTAATTAATCACTATTTTTAATTGAAATACCCCAAACCTTGGTATGTTGGTTAAACATTAAAACATGATTTATTAAGACTAAAAAGGGTCTTAAAAACACTAGTAAACAAATTCAAACAAAAGCAAACACAAAATGTGCTTTAAAGTCAATAAGAGCTAAATGTGCTCTAAGCTTGGAATAGGCTTGGGTAAGACCTAATGAACTTACCAAGACCTCATTTATATACTAATGAACATATTAAACCAATTACCAAAGAAACCAAGCTTGAAAACAAGTTAAAACACAAAATGTGCTTTAAGAAGTCTTAAAGCACATTTTTGAAAAATTGTCTTGTAAATGAGTTTTGAATGGCTAAATGTCCATCATTACTCTTAAATATATATGTGTACTATATAGTATCACATTTGGGTGGCTATATTAATGGGAAATCAAAAATTTCACTTCTAAGTGCCTTGTTTAGGTGAATAGTAACTTTTACAAGCTAGTTTATAATATGTTATGTTAGTAATTAAATTGACAAACAAAGACTAAAATACCCTCACTAATAGGGGGCCGGTTTTTATAAGTGTGGTGACTCACCACTCTCTAGTTAATGTAATAAGTAAGTAAAGCAAACTAAGTAAACTTACTTTTTACTTTATAAGCATAAATATCTTCTTAAAAGCAAATCCTATCCCATTCTCATTTCTTTCCTTCATTCCCACGGTTTGCAAACACATCTTCTACCTCTCTTCTTTGCTCTCTCTCGGTAATACCACTACCACCATTAGAACTCCCACTTTGACCTCTTGTAAAATCTTGCTCACTTGTCAAATCAAATTCTAAGACCACCAATCTCTTCCTCTCATCAAGCTCTTCATTCCTATCTTCTCAAAACTCCAAGAGCCCATTTCGGTGCCAAGTGTTCCACCATGGAAGGAGCTTGAGCTTTATTTTTGACATATTATTACTCTCCTTTGCTTCTAGGTAAGGAATCTCAAAGAAAATCATGTTTCCTCCATATTCTTACCTTGACCGAAAATGCACATTGATATAGCTCTTGGTGTGACTTTGTTCTAGCTTCATTTCAACTCTTCATGGACTAGGTGGAGTCCTCTCTTGTTATATATTCAAACTCTCTCCAAAGATCAAGGTAAAATAACTACATTAATGTTTTTGAAACAATGTAAAATTAGGGTTTACAATGAGATGAAGCTCAAAGCTTGAATACTCATTATGGTGTTTGTATATTGTCTAGAACTTGACAAGGAATCAAAATACCATACGGTTTTGTAAGGAATCAAGAAGGAGTATTTTGGAAAAAGAGGTAAATCTACTAACCTGATGTTGTTTAATGCCTTAGGAGAAATGAGCTTATAAATGCTTATTAAAACTACCTAAAGAGCAAATGGTGAATGACTTAGTAAAGTGTTCTCAAGAGACTAGTAAAGGGCATATGTGTGTGTTGAGTGTATTTGCAGGTTAAAGGCATATATATTGTGGAAATTCAGTGTTTATGATTTAAGCACCTTAAGGGCCTAAGAGCCACGCATTTTAGGGCCTAAGTGCCATGCAATTTAAATTATGCACTATATGGTGATGTAGTGTAAATTTGGTGAAGTGGTGTATGAGAGTGTTCTTGGTGATTTTAGATGTTCTTGTGTGTTTAATGGAGAAAACAAAGTGTTAAGACTTAGTAATGTTCTAGGTGAATCCATGTCAAAATTTAGGTAAAAAGCAAGAAGTTCTAAGTGTTTACATAAGGTTTTGGTGAGTTAGAAAACTTAGGAAATGAATAAGGAGTTCATGATGTTTTTAAAGGAATTTTGTTGAACTAGGAAGTACTCTAGGGTGTGATAAGGACTTAGGCATGATCTTGAGATTTAGTGAGTACCAAAGTCACTTTGGACTTAGGTAAATAACTAGGCAAACTTTGGTAAAATAAGGAGAAGTGTTACACTAGGAAAAGAGTTTCAAGAAGGATATAAGGAATTAGTGTGAGAGATGATGCTTGGGAGATGATGTTAAATAAGGAGAAAGCTTTTGGGATAGTAGTTATCTTAGGTATGAAACACCACTTGAAAAACTAGGAGAAACATTGTAAGTGTTAGGAATTTTGTGAAGATACAAGTAAAGGCTTAGGAATTAGAAAATGAGTTTTATGAGTGTTTAAAGATGTCTTAAGTTGTGTTTGAAGTGCCCAAATGAGGTTAGGGGGTACTAGGTTATATGGGGTGAAGTTTGGAGTTAAATGTAAAAAGGAAAAAAGGATTTGGGGCAGACCGGACTTGCGACCGGACTTGCAAGTCCGGTCGGGACCTGTTTACCCTGCGAGAATTGGCTTCTGGAATGGACCGACCTTGGGACCGGACTTGCAAGGTCGGTCGGGACGCTTGTAATTTGTGTACGGATTGAGTTACTGGAATCGACCGGACATAGGACCGGGACTTGGCAAGTCCGGTCGGGCTGAATTTCCGAAGGGGAGAAACTCTCTGGAATCGACCGGACATGGACAAGTCCGGTCGGCCAAGTCCGGTCGGACCAAACTTGTAAAAAAAAAACAGAAAAGATGTGACTATGTAGTTAACCCTAGGGTGTTATAATGAAGGTAACCTAGGGTAAGATAGACATTAAAACATGTCATACAAATCATGTTGAATACTAGTAAGTGTGAAGTTAAATAAAAATAAACCGACGTTACTAATGTGTATAGGGTTCTCTCAAGGTGGAACGAAACGAGGCAAGGACCAAGGTATGGTTCTTGCAGTCTGTTGCCTACCGGTTTACACCGGCTTGGGTGTTGATGCTTTCTGTGTGTTACGACCTTATAAGATTAAGGCATGAAAAGAGTTTACAGTTGTTATACATTATGATGTTGTAAAGTTATGACTCCTTTCCTTGGTTGTCTAACAAGACCTAAATGTTTGTTGTGTGACTTAACAAAATATGTGTGAGTCACTAACAAGTGCTAATCGGGGGAGTGAGGAGTCCGGTTGTTCCGGCACGCGTGTGTGTGATGGATGGGGTCGATATATCCGGTTCGGCTCTCTTGGTGTATGTAAGGTGGTATTCCAATTTGGTTTCTACCTTCCCTTAGCTTATCCAAAGCTAGTTACTGACTCACGTCGGGCCATAGGGGCATAGGTATGTTATTTCGGTGTGCTTGGGATTACTATATCGACACACCTTTGGTATAAGTTAACCGTTCTACCTAACCGGGCGGTGTGTAACGAGGATGGGTAACGAGCTTAACATGGGATTGGTAAAAATCTCTAGCTCACATGGTATACTAACTATGGTGGAAGGTCCTTGTGAGAACCGATTTTATGGTGTTATGTATTGATGTTGTGATGCTATGCAATTTCCCTTGCTATGCTATGGTATATAAATATATATGTTGGATGTTCTAAAATGAATGCCATGTTATTATGACAATTGGTGCGCGTATCCCGGTAGTCGATGGGCTGCGCGTTAGCCATACCAGCAAAGGTTGCTGACCCCCTCGGGGGCTCCATATTTTTTATTGCAGGATGAGGATCGAAGAGGCAGAGTGGCTCTAGGTCCTAGGCTGTTGATGTACTTTTGGATATGTTGGTAGTGGAGCCCGGGATGCGCCTGTGCTCCCGAGGCATTACATTTAGATACCGTTGTTGTACGGTGGTGAATGATTATGGTTGTGGGTGTGTTGTAAATTAAATACTCGGTATGGTTGGTTATGTTTATATATGGAAGTTAGATTCTATGCTCGGAGTCTGATCATCAGACCGATACATTGTATTTATTCTGCCTAGTTAACCACGTGGGTGGTTAACGGCGTTGTAACACCAAAGCGTTATTTATGTTTGGTTGGCTATTTCCGCTGCGATTTCGGTAGTTGATAGGGGCATTGTAGGGGTGTTACATTAATTACGGGGTATTTCAATCTACCCCCCTTAAGAAACTTTGCCCTCAAAGTTGCTCAAGGTTAATAGTTCATTATTCTACTCATTAGGCAAACCAATTGTCCTAATGTGTCTTCCTACACCTATGAGGTGTTTACTTCTTTCACACTGCAAGCATACACATTTCAACATCATACGCAATTCACATACACAATGCATCATTTCCATTCATACCAACCACAGTACACAATACATCATTACCATCCATAATACACATTACACCAATACACCATACATTGCACACACACATCATTCATTACACATTACACATACATACACATCCATACTAAATTCACTTGCACTACATGTGCCATACAAAATGCAATGCTTACCCCGAAGCAATGCAAAGCAAAAGGGCTCTACCCCCCTTAAAAAGGGTACGACCCGTACCCGTATACTAAATACTAGACTCTCTAGTCGAATAACTGCGGGTATTTAGCCTTCATGGCATCTTCCAACTCCCATGTCGCTTCTTCGACATCATGGTTAGACCATAGGACCTTCACCATTCGTATAGACTTATGGCGAGTGTCTCTGGTCTTCCTATCAAGGATTCTCACTGGGGTTTCGACATATCTCATGTTTGGCTCAATGGATAGTCTCTCGGGCTCCAACACATGAGAAGGATCAGCATATACTTCTTGAGTTGTGACACATGAAATACATCATGGACACGTCCCAAGTCCTCAGGTAGTGCTAACCTGTAGGCTACTGAACCAACTCTTTGTGATAGTGTACGGCCCTACAAACTTTGGGCTTAGCTTGCCCTTCTGACAAAACGGAGACACACCCTTCATAGGTGAAACTCGCAAGAACACTTGGTCGCCTACGGCGAACTCAAGGTCGCGTCGTCTCACATCCGCATAGGATTTCTGTCTATCTTGGGCTGCCTTCATGTTAGCTCGGATTTGTTGCACTTCGGCTTGTACTTGCTCAAGGTACTCCGGTCCTATTATGACCGCTTCACTTGACTCATCCCAACACAAGGGTGTACGGCAAGGTCTACCGTATAGAGCTTAAAGGCGACATCTTAATCGAGGCGTGATAACTATTATTATACGAGAACTCGATAAGATGAAGCTTATCTAACCAACTCCCCTGAAAGTCCAAGGCACATGCCCGAAGCATGTCCTCCAGTGTCTGGATGGTCCTTTCTGTCTGACCGTCGGTCTGAGGATGGAAGGCGGCGGTACTCAACTTCAATTCTGTACCCACGCTTCCCTTGTAGCTCTCCAGTATCTCGAAAGAAATCTGGTGTCGCGGTCAGATACTATGGTCTTAGGGACTCCGTGGTGTCTGATAATCTCCTTATCAAAAAGCTCAGCTAGATTACTACCTTCCAGGTGTCCTTCATCGGTATGAATCTGGCAACCTTGGTAAGGCGATCTACTACAACCCAGAT
Source organism: Limonium bicolor (assembly GCA_023374045.1). Lineage (NCBI taxonomy): Eukaryota > Viridiplantae > Streptophyta > Magnoliopsida > Caryophyllales > Plumbaginaceae > Limonium > Limonium bicolor. The sequence goes on along the minus strand of CM041777.1, from coordinate 139,217,128 downwards.
CATGTTGAGTCCTCCCCTAGCAGGTGGGAGTCCTACAACAAAATCCATGGAGATATCATGAAATTTCCACTCCGGAATGGCATCGATTGTACCATTCCGCCCGGTCTACGGTGTTCAAATTTTACCTTCTGGCATGTGTCAAGCATCTCAATACGAATTCTGTCACATCTGACTTCATTCCAGACCACCAGAAGTACCTCTTCATGTCTTTGTACATCTTGGAGGCTCCCGGATGGACTGATAATGTAGAACTATGTGACTCTCGCAGGATGCGATCCCTTAGCTCAGCATTGCTTCGGGGGACGCATAGCCTGCCATTCAACCGAATCAAACCATCTTCATGTAGCTTAAAATCATACTTTTTCTTCTCAAATGTACCATTCTCGATCTTGTGTCTGATTTCGGTTAGGTAAGGGTCGCTCAACTGAGCGTCTCGCACCTCGTCAACCAAGCTAGAAGAAGCGAGTAGCGAATGGAGCGAGTGTGCTCGACGGCTCAGGGCGTCGGCTACAATGTTTGCCTTCCCTTCCTTATACTGCAGGTGATGTCGTAGTCTGAGAGAAACTCCATCCACCTTCTCTGTCTCAAGTTGAGTTCTTTCTGAGTGAATACATACTGTAAGCTCTTATGGTCGGAGTAGATGGTGATGCTTACCCCATAGAGATAGTGTCGCCATATCTTCAAGGCGAAGACAATGGCTCCTAACTCTAAGTCGTGAGTCGGGTAATTCTCCTCATGTTTCTTCAGCTGGCGGGAGGCATAAGCAACAACCTTGCCATGCTGCATGAGTACGCATCCCATTCCTTTGCCTGATGCATCACAGTACACCTCAAATCCCTCTGTGCCCTCTGGAAGAGTAAGGACGGGCGCTGAGGTCAATGAGTCTTTCAGTTTCTGAAATGATAACTCGCACTCGTCTGTCCATACAAACGGTGCATCTTTCTTCATCAATGTAGTCATGGGCTTGGCGACTTTCGAGAAGTCCCTTACAAATCTCCGGTAGTAACCGGCTAGACCAAGAAAGCTTCTAATGTCGGTAACAGTCTTGGGTCTAGGCCATGATCGTACAGCTTCTACCTTAGAAGGGTCAACTGAGATACCTGCGCTCGAGATGACATGTCCAAGGAATGATACCTGATCAAGCCAAAACTCGCATTTGGAGAACTTCGCATAAAGCTGGTTCTCGCGCAGTGTCTCAAGCACTTTCCTCAAGTGAATTTCATGTTCCTCTGGTGATTTGGAATATACAAGGATGTCGTCGATGAAGACCACAACCGAAGTGTCCAAACTCACTGAATAAACGTTCATGAGGTCCATGAATTTTGCCGGTGCGTTTGACAAACCGAATGGCATCACTGTGAATTCGTAGTGGCCATATCTGGTACGGAATGCCGTTTTCTCAATGTCTTGTTCCTTGATTGCAATCTGATGATACCCTGAACGGAGGTCGATCTTGGAGAAGACTGAGGCTCCTTTCAACTGGTCGAATAGGTCGTCGATACGTGGTAGTGGGTATTTATTTTTGACTGTGACCGCATTCAGCTCGCGGTAGTCAAATGCATAGTCGGAGGCTACCGTCCTTCCTCTCTTCTTCACGAAGAGGACCGTGCTCCCCAGGGTGATACGCTCGGGCGTATAAACCCTTTGTCTAAAGATCTCTCAACTGCTCTTTCAATTCGGTCATCTCTGCTGGTGCCATGCGGTACGGTGCCTAGCAATGGGACCGGTAACCTGGCAATAGATCGATTTCGAATTCCACCGCTCTCGGTGGTGCATGCCGGGTAGCTCCTTAGGGAATACATCGGATACTCGGATACAATGGGTACTTCATCACTGAACTCTGGATCTCGCTCCAGGTCTTGTACATAACAAAGATACACCTCTTGGCCCTTTCTGAGCTCCCGGTACATAGCCATGGCAGATATAAGGGTGGTCGAAGGCTCTCTCGTCTCTGGCGGTAAGATACGGTAACCCCAGAAGACTCTTGAGCATCAGTCGATGCTCGGCGCAGAGGATTCTACCCTTGTGCCGCTCCAACCAATTCATTCCCACGATTACGTCGAATCCCAATCCATTGATTCGATGAAGGAAAGGGGAATGATTGCCTTTGATTTGGATTGTGGCTGATGATAATACTTGGTGGCACTTTACTTGCTCCTTCGATTGGAGAGTAACCATGAGTTCGGTAGCTCATCCGCATCTAGCTTCAACCTCTTCACAAAGGATGGTGATACGAAAGTGTGAGATGCGCCGGAGTCGAATAGCACATTGGCATCAATGCCATTTACTGGGAAGGTTCCCGTTAGAATGGTGCCGCTTCTGCCGGCTTGTGCTTCGTGAGGATGCTCAGGTTACCTTCGGTACCGAGTCCACAACCTATTGGATTCACAATTGGATAAGTATTGATGGTGGACACAAGTGGAATTAAATCAACACTGCTCTTTATTGATAACCAACCATCATACATACCTGTTCTCTAATACACGTTACTAATGGATTACATGATACTAGGAATTTAATACTTTCTAAAGGTAAGGTTCAGGCGTCCTGGTTTTCATGTGTGTGGCATTGATTATTGCCAGCGGTGCCGTATTCAACTTGATCTTGTTGATCCCATGATACAGCATCCTAAGTTTCCACCCATGATTAGGACATCTCCTGATCTCAATACCAGTTTCTGTGCGAGGTCCACACGCTTCTGCTCGCTATACAGGAATACGGCGTCATCACCAATGGACCAAGACACTACGGGCACTCCTTGTTCAAGAGATTCGGCTGTCTCGTCCTTGTCTTGGTGTAACCCAAGTCGTCCTTCCTTTTCATAGAAGTTGACGATACAAAGGTCCGCTTCAAGTGCGGGGATTGGTTCAGATTCACATTGCTGTGCAAGTTCTTCTTGTGTGATGAGGGTCTGAAACTCTGGTGGTATTGTCGTGGCGTCGCTCCGTCTTGTGTTCGTGTCTCCTGGTATGTCTTGGTATAAGGATTCAGTCCTTTCCCAAGCACATCATCTTCAGCTTCATCATCTTCGCTCCACCGGGGAATTCGGGTGTGTAAAATCCACCTTGACCTGTTCCTAGCTCGTTGCATCGTCGAATGATTGAGATTTGCGCTTCGGGTGTCAGGTATCCCTTTAATAAAATCATACCTGTTCGGATGACCTGACACTGTTTGTCGGTGTAGTCGTGGTTGGTGATGTCGATCTCTTCTTGATTCAAGGTTACCGGTATCGGGTAACAGATACTAAAGTTTCCTATGGTTACATTTCATCTACGGTGAGTACTAGTTTCAACTACTTCATTTCATGCTTAATTACACTTCATTTATTTACTCATGCATTCACTCATACAGTTACTCTACTACTAGGCATGCTATTTCAAGGATTAAAGGTTTTAGGTGATTACCTTGGCCGGATTTCGAACCGGGCCCATCACGGTCAATCACATGCAGAACAGGCTGCCTCTGAGGTGCGCCTCTCTGAGGCCCCGGGATCCCTGTCCCTGAGGTGCCTGCTGGGCCGGTGCATCGCCAGGTGCCACCTCCTTGCCCTCTCTCTGCTTGTAGTTCTGGAAGGTACCTCTCGGCTTTCCACTCTCTGGGCACTTGTTAGCTGTGTGTCCCAGCTTCTGGCAGTTGTAGCATTTGATCTCCCTCCCGTAGCAGTCCTTACCAGGATGGTCCTGGTTGCACTTTCTGCACACATAGGTGCGGCCGTCGGAGAAGGTTTTGGCGGCTCCGGAGCTAGAACCTGAGGTTAGAGGGTCAGCACATGTGTGCGGGGTATACTAGAAATGATGCTTATACGATACTTATGCGAATACGAATTGGATTGGAATTTACCCTTGGTGGGTGCGATCTCAGTGGCTTAGCTGCCACCGGTGCAGAATAACCAAGCTGAAGTAACTCAGATGGTTTGCCCTGCTCAGCATGGGCACTGCTCTCACCCTGGGATTTCTTTTGGGATTGCTGAAAGAAATTCCCCTTTTTCTTTTTCCAGCTCTTTCCCTGGTCTCTGCTCCTCAGTGCTGGTATTTTTTGTTGTTAGCTTTGCGCTTCAGCGCGGTCTCTTCATCCCTTAGTTGGCAAGTGATCTCAACGCGAGAAGCCGCGTGATAACACTCCTGAAATTTCAGGTATTAGCCGGGATTCTCATTTAAGGAGGATAAGAAAGATTCAAAGAATTCAAGGAATTTAAGGAATTGAAATGATACTAAGGGTTAACCGTTATTTACCTGAAGGGAGGTAAATCTGGTATAGCCCATACCGTACCGCAAGCGATGGCTCAGACCGCCATAGAAGCGATCGACCAACACCTGGCCGGTGTATCCTAGATCGGGGAGAAGACGGAGAATGGAGGTGAAGGTGCGGTAGTACTCATCGACAGTCATCTTCTCTGTCATCTTTAAGGCGTCCAGCTCTAGCCTTTTCTTGGTTTTCACGTGCTTGGGTATGTATGTAGTATTTGGAAGGGTGATGCAGGAATCCCAATCAAATGTGGGGTCGCTGACATCTCGTGCTTCACCAGCTTCCACCAGTCCATGGCTGCATCCTTCAGATAGTAGGCTGCAACTCTGACTCGAACTCCAGCAGGAGCTTCGAGTGTTTCGAAAGCCGTCTCCATCTCGGAGATGTAGGCCTCGAGCTTAGCCGATCACTCTCGCCCCTAAAGCAAGGAGGGCGGAGTTCCGCTCAGCTTTTTTTACCCAGTTTGCTTCTCTGGGTGGTGGGGGAGGATTGGCCCCGCTTTGAGTTTGTTGGGTTTGTTGTACAGCTTGTATTACTTGAGGTAGCATCTGCGCTACCGTGGCAGCGACGATCTCTGATCTATCGTCTGCGCCCGGTCCGTCATTGCCCCCTCCTCTGGGGCGACCTGGACCTCTGCCTGACATCTGAATATTTAACAGTTACGTTAGGCTTTGCAAGATATGACCAAAGGTCTTGGAATTTAAGCAAGGTATCGTTCATAAGAACGTTAGGGTATCCGTTGTCAACAACGGTAGTTCCTAGTTAGGCTTCTAAGTATCCGTCTTAAGACGGTTGAAATCCTAACTCGGTAATCCCCTATGCTCGGTACTATGGACATCAGAGCGTAACTACGCTCTGATACCACTTTTTGTAACACCCCAACCGCTAATCCTATGCTTACCAGTCTAACCGTCCTATTAATCCTACGAGTTCGCAGCGGAATTATTACTTACTTACTACGGCGGGTGAACAATGCCGCTAACCGCCCATACGGCTAGCTAGGCTACTAACACTTACAGTAACGGTCTGATGAACATAACGTACCGAGCTACTAAACATACTTACATTGCCGAAACATAACACACTTACAATTCTTGATCACCGAGTATTTAAGGTCATACTTACATCCCATTCGAGCTTCTCAAAAAATGAGTTTCTAAGGCTACTCATGTATACCACTCCATTCTATCAAAATCCCAAAAGGTGTACCCCATGGTACACCGGCTAATCAAAACTACAGCCATGTACTACTCAGTACACCCATCATAATTCATTGTTTACATTCAAAGAAGATAAGAAATAGAACTCTTCCTCACATCTTCATCAATCTCGAGTACCTGCGTGTAGTAAAAATGGGGCCCCAAGGGGCTCAGCAAACGCTGCATATGGACTCCGCATATACCGCGTGCTAGCTAGGGCACGCCGACTATTTGACGTCCACTAAACATGCAGTTCATTTATTTCATACATACATGCTCTTCATACAATATACATGCTATACAATTCATTACACAATTCAAGGCACAATAACATAGCATACATCTCACTTACCTTCACAAGGTTAGCCAATTATGCATCCGGGTTAATCGGAATGCTTTACTCTTTTACTCATTACTTACTTCTTCTTACTTACAATACTTACTTTCATTACTTTACTTACTCATTCTTACTTACTTATTTATACTCAAGTTAAGTCGTCGGGACCTCCGGCCTTGGGGACTACACCGTCCCACATCCGGGATTTACTTGACTCACCAATCCGGGATGCTACCCACTTAAGGGATTTGGCCGCGGACCAGTTTAAGAGTCAGGAATTGGAGCCAACCTCTCGTGACTCCGCATCCTCACGCGTGGCCGAAACTATATCGGACTTCTACTCATTCCAATTTAATTACCATTTTAAGTTAGGATGGTTAGCTTGTTAGGAACAAGTTAGAAGTCCAACACACAGGAATAACGGTCACGGTACAATACAACATACACATACACACATTCATATTCATTCATACATTTCATGAATTATACAAACTAAGATTTAAGAAAAATATTCACATCATACAGCACTACATATTCACAAGTATGCATATTACTCCGATTCGTGCATTTATCTGTTTGGTGATCAATTAGCACACAACCCACAAATCAGAGTAACCAAGATAGCATACGGGGCATGAGGAATCCATACCGTTCACCGTCGTACGTACTCCAAACGTCCTTCGGTGTCACAAACCAATCCTATTGTATACATGCAGTTAAATGATTAATCTAACTATCATTACTTAACTCATAATTACTATGTTCTTATACTTCTTACACTACACTTTACTTACTTATTTTTCATTACCTAAGTTCACTTTCTTACTTACTTTGGCATGCTTTCATACAGGTACATATATACATATATATGTAGGTATATACATATATATATATAACTATTATTTAATTTAAATAATTTTTTTTTTTGACCGGACCGGACTTGCGACCGACCTTGCAAGTCCGGTCCATTCCAGTAGCTCGGAGTACCGAAATTCTTCTAGCCGACCGAACTTGCAAGTCCGGTCGCAAGTTCGGTCGATTCCAGTAGCTATCCTCGAGAAATTTTCTGGGCCGACCGAACTTGCATGTCCGGTCGCAAGTCGGTCGATTCCAGTAGGTATCCTCGGAGAATTTTCTGGCCGACCGAACTTGCATGTCCAGTCGCAAGTTCGGTCGATTCCAGTAGGTTACAGACGGGGAAAATTCTGGTCCGACCGAACTTGCAAGTCCGGTCGCAAGTTCGGTCAATTCCAGTAGCTTACAGACGGGGAAAATTTCTGGTCCGACCGAACTTGCAAGTCCGGTCGCAAGTTCGGTCAATTCCAGTAGCTCACCCGTCTTTGTAAGTCTGGGCTCGACCGAACTTGCAAGTCCGGTCGCAAGTTCGGTCCGGCCCAGTATTTGCATTTTACTTTCTGTTTTCAGTCCTCTCTTTTACCCAATACTTCCCATTGTTCCTACACTTAATCCTACATGTTTTAACACCATTTAAACCTCCTAATACACCCTAGTTCATTTCCTAACTCCTTACACAATTTTATACTCATTCACTCATCTAATTAATTCTAAGTTTCAACTCACACTTTCACTAGTTGTTTCCCTAGTTGTGTTTGCTACAGATTTTAGCACTAACACTCTCCATCTACAACTCCCTCTTCTAATGTCATTTCTAACACTCCTAATACATCTCGAATACATCATCTATCTCCCTCAACTTATCCTCTATCTTCCTTAATCAAAATCTGTTACACACTCACATTAGTCACCTAGTTTTAATTCTCTAAGTGTTCTAATCCTAGGCAAATTTTGCCATAGTCTCCCCTATAATTTTATACTCTCACCACATTGTTTTTACTCACATCTATATTGTCTCACCTGTTTTCAACAATCAAAATACACAAGCTCCCATATACAATACCAACAACTACAACACTCCTAAAATTCCTGCACATAAACACTAATTCCCAATCTGTTTTTGACAGTTTTAAAATGTCTTTTTAAGCTTCAAAATACTTATATTCTCTTACACATTATACTACTAATGCATTACCATTTTTCAATACCAATTTTCATTTCTATAATCTGTTACATACAATTACAAGACAAGACTACATAAAGGTGAGCATTCCATACCTTGTTTTTCTTCTAGTTTCTTTCTTCTTCTTTCTCCTTCCTTCTCTCTCTCTCTCTCTCCTACCGGTTTTCACAACCAACTCCAATGCTACAGCCCATCAACATACATATTTTCAATACTAAAACTAACCTTAACATCATTTGAGTTCTAATGCACATTCTAGGTTTTAGAATTTATATTACCTTGCAAGGGTTCAAATGAAGCTTGGAGCGGTTCAAGAACAAGGTTTCCAACTCCTTCAACAAGCCAAAATCGGCTAGAACACAAGAGACCAAACAAGGGTTTAGTCTAGATTTTCGTTTTGCCCACAAGAGCTAGAAAAAGATGGAGTTTTCAAAATATTTTTACCTTAGAAGAACAAGGAGAAGGAGGGCCTTCTAATGGTGGTGTTGAAACTCCAAATGGGGTCTACCCATTAAAATCAAAAATGCTTGTTTTTGAATTTTGGAAAGATGGAAATGTAGCTCTTGAGGAGAGGAGTACAATGGTGGTGTTTTTATAATTTTTGGAGGAGTTTGGAGAGAGTTACAAAGGAGAGAAGATGAGTTTTTGTGTTGTTCTTCTTGTTCACCATGGAAATCGTGAGAGAGGTAGAAAGAAGAAAAGAGAGAGTGAGGGAGGAGGTGCATGCGTGAGAGAAGAGAATGAGAGGAGGAGAGAGAATAAAGTGAGGTAGTATAGGGTGAGTGAGGTTGTTTAATTAAAATTTTTGTCTTTTGTAAATAGAGGGGAGTGTGAGGGGAGGTCCCAATCGGACACACACACACACATATACACTTTTACTTTTTATTTTCAATGTGGACACATAACTCTTCGTTATTTAAGTTTCTACCCCAGAACTTCCCGTTTTTGACAGTTTTTACTAATTTCTCGTTTTCTTGATTTTATTGGTCCTAAAGCCTCACTAATATTTATTAATGATTATTTAGTTGACCAAAACTGTTACGAGTCTATTTGACCCGCTTAAAGACACGTTTTCCGGTTACCTCGAAAAACGTGCTTTAAAGTTCGGTAATGTTTTTAACCGTTTTAAAGGTCCGTTTTCTTCGGGATTTGTTCCCTTGTGATTATTTATACTTAGTTAAGCTTCTAAAATATTCATTAGCCTAATTAATCACTATTTTTAATTACGGGGTATTTCAAGTGAAGGGTTCTGTAATGGTCCGACCCAGTTGGTTGGGTCGGACATGGGTCGGACAGGAGAGTTTTAAAAGACGGAAAATTTCTGTAATGGTCCGACCCAGTTGGTTGGGTCGGACGGTGGGTCGGACGACCCTTAAGGCTTAAAAAAAAACTAAGAGAGTTTAGTGGTATTAATGGTACCCCATTAAGAGGGCAATGATGATTAGAGGTATAAAGACCTAAGGGATTAAGTTAAGTATAAACTTAAAAGTTTAAGGATAAATTTGTAAGATTAAGTTGTAAAACTTAAGAGGAGTTAGGTGGGGATCATTAAGGGTTTAGTAAGTTAAGTAAGTTGAATTGAGATAAGTTATTAACAACCTAAAACTGAATGAATGTTTTAGGATTTGGAATTTGGACTCCGGAAGAGAGTAAGCAACCGAACGACCAACGGTGAACGGTACAGTTATTCTTGTGACCTGCTTGCTAACGAGGTGTCCGCGGCTGTGTGCTATTTGTTTTGTGTGCTCACTAAACAAGATAAAGCATGCAACTAGAACATTTTGTTTATTGTATTGTTGTGTGATGTTTGAAAACTAACACAACTTACCGTGAGAACTTACTAACCAACGTTTAGTAAGGAATTGAGTGAGACTAAGGAATGCTCCCTAATATTAGTTTGTTATAAACCGAAAGAGGGTAACCAAACAAACAATGTCTTGAGACTTCTACTAACTGGAACTTAAGGGGGGGAGTGAGGAACCTGGGACTGACTCCGGTCATGCATGCTAAGGAAAAGGGGGTCGGTATCTATAGTAGACCCGACTTCCGATTAAGGACTTGTCTACGGACTTGTAGCCTAGGGCCGGTTGCCGGCTCAGCTACGCTGGACTCCCGTCCAGGGTAGGTGGCATTAAGATGGTGCGGTGGGATCACCTAAATCCCAGGTTTGAAATTAAGCTACAACCATTCCCTTCCAGGAACGGTTTGTATACTGAGAATAAGTTGAGGTTAAGATTAAGATAAGGTTAAGATAAGTTGCAACCATTCCTTTTAAAGGATGGTTCGTATTATTAAGACCAAGATAAGCTACATCCCACTCCTTTTTAAAGGATGGTTGTTTCTAGGATTAAGATAAGACTAAGATTGAGGTGAGATAAGGAGGGACTAAGATTAAGAGGACATATAACTTAAGGAGTTAAATAAGTAACTCTCTAATTAAGGGAACGCATTTAAGTCGTTCATGTGTGTGTGAACTTTGTTTGTTCAAATTTGGTTTGTTGTTTACTGCACTTACTATTACGTTGTGCATCTAATCAACCTCCATGCTATCGACAATTAGTCGTCGTAGCCACGTTAGCTTGGGGGCCATGAGAGGATCGTACCAGCATTCGTGCTGACCCCCTTTGGGGGCTGTTTTTACTACACAGGTGAACATCAGGAAGCGGCCGTCGCGAGAGTAAGAAGGGGTACAAGTGTTACGGGTTAGCGTGGCCTACGAGGTGCATGTCCACTCGTATGGCAATTGAGTTGGTAAGATGTATAGGATGTGAGGGGATTGTATGAAGAAGGATATGTATTTGGTTAAGGTTGTATGTACTATGTTCCGGTATATTCTGTAGTCAGCCGTGGCAAGGTCCTGAAGTGTAAAGAATTCCGCTGGGGCATAGCTATATATGTTGTAGTTGCGAGACCACATTGGTTGATTAGGGGTGTTACAGGTCGCCAACATGTGGTTCATTATTGTTCAAACAAGCATGCTATTAATAACAACGATATATTCAAGTAAAAACAATACCCGCACACGGAGCATAACACACAATGGAAACATTACAAGTTATTCACACGTTGGTCGCTGAGGCCTTGAGATTCTCCCTCAAGTTTCACACCTCTTCTCGTGTTAGCCAAATTCTCATCCGGGTTACTCGGATGTTCATATCTCTTAACTCTAGATCATATGTCTCGCACAAGGCATGATCCACACTTAACCATTATTTAACTCTTGTAATAATTACTCAGTTAAGTCGGGTGACCTCCGGGCAGAGATGTGACATACTCACCACTTCTCACCACCGGGCTTTGGATTTGGCTTACTTCCCCGGGCTGCGACCTTAAGGTTCGGAACCATGGTGGGAAGGTTAGCCAGAACTCGGTAAGCAATCTCTCTTGCTTCCTCATTCTCACGCGTGGCCGAAACTATATCGGTCTCTCTCAACTTCAGTTACCCATTTATCAAGTTAGGTAAGTCAGAAGGTTAGTGTGTTAGTGAGAACATCTCAAACACAAGAATTCTTCCCATTCAAACATTTCATGAATTATACAAACTAGCCTTTCAAGACATAGTTCATTAGGTGCAAAGACAAGCACACGACATATAGGGAAATACCTTTAAACATATTCATGCACTTTATCTTGATTAGGTGATTGCACATAAACACACAAATCAGGGTAACCAAGTTAGGATACAGAGCATGAGAAAATCATACCGTTCACCGTCGCCGTTCATTGCCAACTATCTCTCGGAGTCCGATTAATCGAATCCTATTGCATACATTAGGTCGGAAGGTAATTATCCATAACTATCTTGACCGATGCTTCTCTAACGTTTTCTCATTTTACTTGCTTAGTTAATAAAGTACAAACTTAAATCATACAAGTTCTTACTCCTCATTTCTCTTAGCCCCATTAAAGCCCTTAATGACCCTCACATGTCATTATTTAAGTCCTACTTGACTTATAATATCATTACCAATCCATTCCCTAGCTTAAACCCCACTTAAAGAACTTATTTTGAAGTTTTCGGGTTGGTCCGGGACTTCATACGGGACTTAAGTCCCGGACCTATCATGATTTAAACTCTCGGCTTTATTTTCACTTGGTCCGGGACTTCATGCAGAAGTCAGGTCCCGGACCATAATGCAGGCAAAGTCTCGGGTGAAAAACAGAGGGTGGTCCGGGACTTGGGCAAGGACTTAAGTCCCGGACCTAACAATCTGAAAATTCTCGGGGGTGTTTTAGGGGGTGGTCCGGAACTTGGTCCTGGACTAAGTTCGGACCCTGCTACAGATTTTGCAAATTGACCCCCGGGGACTAAGTTCCGCGACCCTGTACAGTTTTGCAAATCAACAATTTTCTAACTCTTTCAAGGTCCTCTCTTAGCCCATTGATTACCCAATCTTCCTCACCTATAATCCACATGTTTTAGCACCTAATTACCCACCTAAACCACCTAAACTAAGCACTAAGCACACTCACCATTCTAGTTAGTTTCACTTAAAATCACACTTTCATAACTAGTTTTTCTTGTTTTGTCTAAGTCTTGTAACAGATTTTGGTTTCTTCATGTACCCTTCAAACCTCACTTACTAATGCCATACCTAACACTCAAATGACATTATTTTACTTCTAACACACTCTCTTCTTAGGTAGGTTTCCAAACCATTAACCACCCACCTTAAACCTCTTAACAACCTAGTTTCTTCCTTTAAAACAGAACACTCAAGACTATCAATTCCTAGGTGAATTTTGACAGCACCTCCTTACTTCCCTGTGCATTTTCACCACACTACAAAAGCTCACAACACTCTTCTCCCACCTGTTTGGTTTAAGCATCAACAACACATCAAAATCCCATTTGTTCTCACATGTAACCTAACTTAACTTCTAGGTTTATTTACCCACTCACACACATTAAACATTCTCTTTCACTATCAATATTGTAGTAGCATGACTACACAAGCTCAAAGTCATTATACACACCAACATAAGTTTCACAAAGGAAATAAAACCAACACAAGGTAAGCTCTTTACCTTGTTTATTTTCAGTTTCACTCCTCTTCTTCCTCTTTCTCTTGTTCCCTCTTTCTCTTCTTGCTTTCCATACCACACAAGGATTATGGATTGCTAGCTACAACCATATCCCATCACACATATAACCACAAGTCATTTCAATTTTCTCCACACAACCTAATATTTTAAAGAGGTAGTTTTCAAAGTTTAGTTTAGATATTACCTTAGAATAACCAAATAGATAGCTTGGCAATCAATTGGAAGATTTTCCAACACCCCACAAAAACATGAGGGTTCGGCTGAAATGAGAAGGATTTTCAACGTGAGGGAAAAATCTCACAAATTGTAAAAACAAGCTTGCAAAGGCCTAAACTTCCACTTAATATTACCTTAAGGCATCAGGAGGTGAAGGAGGGTTAGAATCAGCCCTTCAAGCTTCAAAAGCTCCAACATCCATTGGAAGTGAAGATGGAGGAATCGAGACTTTGTTGGGTGGAAATCGAAGCTCTCACCGAGAGGAATCTAATAACGGTACAAATTTTGTGTGATTTGGTGGAGAATTGAACAAGATAGAGGTGAGACAAGGTGAGGGCTTTGTGCTGTTGAAGTCGCGAGTTACAGAGGAGGAAGAAGAAGTTTGCAAAGTGCTGGAGCAAAATCGTGAGAATAAGAAGAAGAAGGTGAGAGGTAAGTACTTTACTTTTTACTTTATACTATTGCTTTATTTATTATTATTTACTTGTCCTCTTATTACTTAATAGCTAGCAAGCTATTAATGGGTGTATGCTTATTAATTAAAACCGGCCCACATTAATAATAGCCCGGGTTGTTTTTCGTCTTTTCGAATTAAACGCGTTTCGTCTCCCGGTTTCGACACTATTCATTTACCGGGTTCGTTTTCCGGAATTTTCTCGTTTAATTAATTTTAATAGCTCTAGACCCACACTATGGTCTAATTATGGATATTTAACTAACTATAATTATTACGAGTTAATTAAACCCGTTTAAAATCACGTTTTCCCGGTTTCTCGAAAAACGCGTTTTTAAAGCTCGTTTACGTTTGGAACTCGTTTTACAAATCGTTTTCTTCGGGAATCGTTCCTACATATTTATTTAGGACTAATTAAGCTTTTAAATATTCCATTAGCCTAATTAATCACTATTTTTAATCCCGGGGTATTTCAACCTACCCCCCTTAAGGAACTTTGCCCTCAAAGTTGGTCAAAGTCAGTGGATTAATTGCTTCAACATTTGACAACTCAATTGTCAAATTCACACTTAACGCAATACACACTTAGTACACTTCCAGATATCATATCTGTCAAACAAGTTCGCATAGCAAAACTCACACATATTCATACAACATGCACATACACACACTGTGCGAACAAGCACCATCCATGCAAGCAATACACTGCAAGCACTATCAACACTACAACCAATACACTGGTTGCTACACTGTGTCAAACAAAATGTAAACATATACATACAAGCAAAGCTATCCCGAAGCAATGCTAAAACAAAACGGTCCTACCCCCTAAAAGGGGTACGCCCCGTACCCTCACGACACTAGACAATCTAGTCTACAAACAGTGTCGGGTACTTCGCCCTCATGGCGTCCTCTAATTCCCAAGTAGCCTCCTCGGTGTCGTGGTTCGACCACAAGACCTTGACCATCCGCACAGACTTGTTGCGGGTGTCTCTCGTCTTGGTGTCAAGGATGCGCAAGGGAGTCTCGACGACGTACTCATCGTCGGCTCAAGGGATATGTGATCAGGCTCTAAGACATGAGATGGATCGGCTATATACTTCTTGAGCTGTGAAACATGAAAGACATCATGAAACGACCCAAGTCTGCAGGTAACGCTAACCTGTAAGCTACAGCTCCAATCCTTTCCGTGATCGTATAAGGCCAACATACTTCGGGCTCAACTTGCCTTTCTGGCCGAATCGGAACACGCCCTTCATCGGTGAGACGCGCAAAAACACCTGATCGCCCACAGCGAACTCCAGGTCGCGTCGTCGCACATCGGCATAAGACTTTTGTCTATCCTGGGCCGCTTTCAGATTCGCTCGAATTTGTTGCACTTCAGATTGCATCTGCTCAAGGTATTCCGGTCCTACAATGACCGCCTCACTGGACTCCCAACACAGTGGAGTACGACATGGTCTGCCATACAAGGCTTGGAAGGGTGACATCTTGATCGAAGCGTGGTAGCTGTTGTTATAAGAGAACTCGATCAGATGTAACTTATCAACCCAACTCCCCTGAAAATCTAAGGCACATGCTCTCAGCATGTCCTCCAGTGTCTGGATGGTCCGCTCTGTTTGACCGTCAGTCTGTGGATGGAAGGCTGTACTGAGCTTCAACTTGTACCAAGTGCTTCACGTGTGGCTCTCCAGTATCTCGAAAGAAACCTGGTGTCACGGTCAGACACAATCGTCTTTGGAACTCCATGATGTCGAATAATCTCTCGATCAAATGTCTCAGCAAGCTTTGCTACCTTCCAGGTGTCCCTCATCGGTATGAAGCGGGCCACCTTGGTAAGGCGATCGACTATCACCCAGATCATGTTGAGTCCTCCCCTAGCAGATGGGAGTCCAACAACAAAATCCATCGATATATCATGGAACTTCCATTCAGGAATCGGCATAGGTTGTACCATTCCTCCAGGTCGACGGTGCTCAAACTTCACTCTCTGGCAAGTGAGGCACCTCAAGACAAACTCATTCACATCAGATTTCATTCCCGACCACCAGAAATACCTCTTCATACCTTTGTACATCTTAGAGGCTCCTGGATGGACAGATAATGAGGAACAGTGGGCTTCTCGCAGAATGCGATCCCTCAGCTCAGCATTGCTTCGGGGAACGCATAATCTGTCGTTCAGTCGGATCAAACCATCATCGTGGAGCTTGAAGTCATACTTCCGTGCTCAAATGTGCCGTCGATGATACTCTGTCTGATCTCATTCACATATGGGTCCTTCATCTGAGCGTCTCGCACCTCATCAACCAAGCTAGAAGAGGCGAGTAGCGAATGGAGCGAGTGTGCTCGACGACTCAGTGCATCTGCCACGACATTCGCCTTCCCTTCTTTGTACTGAAGGTCGATGTCATAGTCTGATAGGAATTCCATCCATCTCCTCTGCCTCAGGTTCAACTCTTTCTGCGTGAAGACATACTGCAGGCTTTTGTGGTCGGAGTAGATGGTAACACTAACCCCATAAAGATAATGCCGCCATATCTTCAATGCGAAGACGATGGCTCCCAGCTCGAGGTCATGGTGGGGTAGTTCTCCTCATGCTTCTTCAGCTGGCGGGAGGCGTAAGCAACTACCTTGTCGTGCTGCATGAGTACGCATCCAAGGCCTCTGCCTGATGCATCACAATAGACCTCGAATCCCTCTGAACCCTCAGGAATGGTAAGGACGGGCGCAGAGGTCAACGAGTCCTTCAGGCTCTGAAAGGAAATCTCGCAGTCATCGGTCCACACAAACTGTGCGTCCTTCTTCATCAAAGCTGTCATAGGCTTAGCGACTTTTGAGAAATCTTTCACAAAACCTTCTATAATAACCGGCTAGCCCAAGGAAGCTCCGGACGTCGGAAACGTTCCTGGGTCTAGGCCACGAGCGAACTGCTTCAATCTTAGCCGGGTCGACTGAGATACCCGCGCTTGATATCACATGACCAAGGAATGAAACTTGATCAAGCCAGAATTCACACTTGGAGAATTTCGCGTAGAGTCGGTTCATGCGGAGTGTCTCGAGTACTTGCCTCAGATGGCTCTCGTGCTCCTCTCTGGACTTTGAATAAACCAGAATATCATCGATAAATACCACAACCGATGTGTCAAGCTGATCGCTGAACAGTCGGTTCATCAGATCCATGAACTTCGCAGGCGCATTCGACAGTCCGAATGGCATCACTGTAAACTCATAGTGGCCATATCTCGTACGGAACGCTGTCTTCTCAATGTCCTGCTCTCGGATGGCTATCTGATGGTATCCGGATCTGAGATCAATCTTAGAGAATATAGAGGCTCCCTTCAATTGATCAAACAGATCATCTATACGTGGTAAAGGGTACTTATTCTTGATGGTGACCGCATTGAGCTCGGGTAGTCAATGCAGAGGCGGAGGCTACCGTCCTTCTTCTTCACGAAGAGGACTGGTGCTCCCCAGGGTGATACGCTCGGGCGTATCTCGAAGCTGCACTCTCAACTCGGCCATCTCTGCCGGTGCCAAACGGTACGGTGCTCTGGCTATAGGTCCGGTACCAGGCAGAAGTTCGATCTCAAACTCAACTTCCCTCTGAGGTGGCATGCCGGGAAGTTCCTTCGGAAACACATCCGGGAACTCCGACACTACCGAAATATCGGTGCTGAAATCAGGGTCTCTCTCAAGGTCTTGCACATAACAGAGGAATACCTCGTGCCCCTTTCTGAGCTCTCGGTACATGGCCATGGCGGTGATGACTCTAGTCGAAGGCTTCTAGGCCTCTGGCGGTATGAAACTGCAACCCCAGACGGACTCCTGAGCAGCAATCTATGCTCGGCACAAAGGATTCGCCCCTTGTGCCGCTCCAACCAATTCATCCCAACTATCAAGTCGAAGCCAAGGTCACTGAATTCGATGAAGGAAATAGGGAACTGCTCGCCCTTGATTCGGATAGTGGCATCTCGGTAATACTTTGTGCAACGCACTCGCTCCTTCGATGGGAGTGTAACCATAAAATCGGGTAACTCAACCGCATCTAGCCCCAACCTTCTCGCAAATGACGGAGAGATAAGGTGTGAGAGGCGCCGGAGTCGAATAGCACGGCGGCATCAATACCATTCACCGGAATGGTACCCGTGAGGATCGTGCCGCTTTCACGGCCTGTGCCTCAGTAAGTATACTCAGGTTACCTTCCGTACCGAGTCCCACGTCCTAATTATTCATAAGCTTTATGAGTTTGATGGTATTTAGTAAATGGAAAGATTGATAAAGAACACTGCTTTATTATAAAACCATTCAAGGTACACATGGTGTTTCGTTACAACATTACTAGGTTATTACATGGGATTACATATCTAATATTTCCTAAAGGTGAGGTTCAGGCGCCCTGGTTTCATGTGTGTGGCATTAATCACAGTCGATGGTGCCGTATTCAACTTGATCCTCTTGATACCGTGATATAACATTCTCGACTCGCCACCCATGACCAAGACATCTCCTGACCTAAGGATAATCTTCTCTGCGCGGTCTGCACGCTTCTGTTCGCCATACAGGAATTCGGCGTCGTCCCAATGGACCAAGACACTACGGGCACTCCTCTCTCAAGAGATTCCGCTGTCTCGTCCTTATCTTGGTGTAAACCAAGTCGTCCCCTTCTTGGTAGAAGTTGACAATACAAATATCTGCTTCAAGTGCAGGTACGGGATCAGCTTCAAGCTGTTGTGCAATCTCTACGGCTTGTGTGTAACAACCGTTTGGAATTCTCCGGGTATCTTAGGTGGTGTTGTTTCGTCTTCTGTTCGCTGTTTGTGGTAGGTGCGGGTGTAAAGATTCCAATCCTTCCCCATGCACATCATTTTTAGTTTCATCCTTGCTCCACCGGGGTATTCTGGTGTGTAAAATCCTCCCGGTCTTGCTCCGAGTTCATTGCACCGTCGGATGATGGCGATTTGTGCTTCAGGTGTCAGGTATCGCCTTAATAATATCATACCTGGGCGGATAACCTGACACTGATCGATGGTGTAATGGTGTGTGGTGATGTCGGACTCTTCATGGTTCGGTTCAGTCGGTATAGGATAGCAGATGTGGAAGATCCCTAAGTGGTGAGTTCAGCTTATAAGTTCTAGTCTTGCTAGTCAATTCATGCTCTAACTATATGTTAGTTCTATGTCATTCACTGATTCAGGTAATGAAACTGTAGACAAGCTCTCAAGGATTAAAGGTGTGTGAAAGTACCTGAACCGGTCTTCTGACCAGCTCCCTCTGAGCGATCTATGATGTGGAGGGCGGACTGCCTCTGCAGTGCACCTTTCTGAGCACCCCTAGGTCCCTGCCCCTGCTGGCCATACTGGGTCTGAGTATCACCAGCTGCTACCTCCTTGCCCTCTCTGCTTGAACTCCTGGCTGTTGCCCTTCTTGGCAGGGCACTCATAGGCACGGTGCCCCATCTTGCGGCAGCTATAACACCTGACCTCTCTTCCCTGACAATCAGTGCGGGGTGGTCGTTCTTGCAGTACTTGCAACTGTAGGCCCGTCCATCAGAGCCGCCCTTGCCTGAGCCAGATCCAGAACCTGAAGCATTGAGAGTTAGCAAAATTCGGTATTCTAAGCTTAGGAACACACAAGTGTCGGTTATCGAGAATCTTACCCTTAGGTGGGTGAGACCTCAGCGGCTTCGCTGCTATCGGCGTGGAATAGGCGAGCCGTAATGGCTCAGCTGCCTTGCCCTTCTCAGCATAGGCACCGCTCTCTTCAGAGGTAGTCTTTTGGTTTGGGTCGGGTGGGTGTACTTCCCTTTCTTCTTTCCCCATCCTTTTCCTTGGGTCTGCTCACCAGAGCCAGAACCCTTGTTGCTGATCTTGCGCTTCTGCGCATTCTCCTCGTCCCTTAACTGGACGGTAATCTCAATCTCGATGCGGCATGGTAACACTCCTGATATTAGGACATTAGTTGGTATTCAGGCATACAAGGACACTAATTGTATTGACTACGGCATTAAGATCTCAAACCGTCGTTTACCTGTAGTGAGGTGAACCGCGTGTATCCCATGCCATAGCGGAGGCGATGGCTCAGGCCGCCATGGAAGCGGTCGACCAAGACCTGACCGGTATACCCGAGGTCGGTGGGTAGTAGTCGAAGGATAGATGTGAAGGTGGTATAATACTCGTCGACGGTCATCTTATCCGTCATCTTCAGAGCATCCAGTTCGAGCCGCTTCTTCGTCTTCACATGCTCGGGGTAATATTTGGATCGCAGGAGAGCAGTGAAGGCATCCCAGTCGAATGCAGGGTCAGCGACGTGCTCGCCCTTGACTAGCTTCCACCAGTCCATAGCGGCACCCTTCAGATAGTAGGCAGCTATTCTCACCCTCACTCCAGTAGGAGCCTCGAGGGTCTCGAAGGCCGTCTCCATCTCGGAGATGTAAGCCTCGAGCTTAGCTGGATCGCTCTCACCCTTGAAGCAAGCGGGTCGTAGGTCAGCTACTGCTTTCACCCAATTTGTCTCTCTGGGTGGTGGGGGTGGGGGTGGCTCAGTCTGTGTCTGCTGAGTCTGCTATGTCTGCTGCATAGCTGTAATAACCTGTGGTAGCATCTGCGCCACCGTGGCATGACGATCTCAACTATCGTCTGCGGCTCTGGCTCCTCAGCAATCCCCAACGGGTTCGGCCTCGTCCTCTTCCCGACATCTGAACCATTAACATTTTACATCAGGTGACACGACCAAAAGGTCTAGAGTTTAAGCATTTGTATCGCCATTACAGACGTTAAAGGGTATGCGTTATCATTAACGGTCATTCAGGGTTAGGTTTCCTAACTCGGTAATCACTACACTCAGTATCTCGTTCTATCAGAGCGAGGCTTCGCTCTGATACCATTTTTGTAACACCCCATCCGATAATTCCTCTAACCACGGTCTAGACGTCACGGACACTTAATTATTCGCAGCGGAAAAACTCTTAACTACCGAGGGTGATACAACACCGATAACCACCCATATGGTTACGGGGTCTAAACTACTATAACTTACAGTCCCGGTCTGATAGAATAAATACCAACTTAAACTACATAATTTACAACACCTGATTACCGAGTACTAAGTGTACATTTACATCAAGGGCTCACTGCCCGTCAAAAGAATACGAGTTTAACAGTCACTCCACCATCATGTTTACCCTTTCAAAATGCAATAGGTGTACCACATAGTACACTGACTATCCTAGGCCACAAGCCCGTGTACAACTCGGTACACCACCATCTAATACTAACAACCAAAAGCATGACATCCCGGTCTTCTCGTCTATCACCGTCTCGTGTACCTGGGAATAAGAAATAAATGGTGCCCGAAGGGGCTCAGCTAAAGCTGAATATGATAATCGCATACCCCGCGTACTAGCGAGGGTACGCTAACTATTTGGTCGCCAACATGTGGTTCATTATTGTTCAAACAAGCATGCTATTAATAACAACGATATATTCAAGTAAAAACAATACCCGCACACGGAGCATAACACACAATGGAAACATTACAAGTTATTCACACGTTGGTCGCTGAGGCCTTGAGATTCTCCCTCAAGTTTCACACCTCTTCTCGTGTTAGCCAAATTCTCATCCGGGTTACTCGGATGTTCATATCTCTTAACTCTAGATCATATGTCTCGCACAAGGCATGATCCACACTTAACCATTATTTAACTCTTGTAATAATTACTCAGTTAAGTCGGGTGACCTCCGGGCAGAGATGTGACATACTCACCACTTCTCACCACCGGGCTTTGGATTTGGCTTACTTCCCCGGGCTGCGACCTTAAGGTTCGGAACCATGGTGGGATGGTTAGGCCAGAACTCGGTAAGCAATCTCTCTTGCTTCCTCATTCTCACGCGTGGCCGAAACTATATCGGTCTCCTCTCAACTTCAGTTACCCATTTATCAAGTTAGGTAAGTCAAGGTTAGTGTGTTAGTGAGAACATCTCAAACACAAGAATTCTTCCCATTCAAACATTTCATGAATTATACAAACTAGCCTTTCAAGACATAGTTCATTAGGTGCAAAGACAAGCACACGACATATAGGGAAATACCTTTAAACATATTCACGCACTTTATCTTGATTAGGTGATTGCACATAAACACACAAATCAGGGTAACCAAGTTAGGATACAGAGCATGAGAAAATCATACCGTTCACCGTCGCCGTTCGTTTGCCAACTATCTCTCGGAGTCTCCGATTAATCGAATCCTATTGCATACATTAGGTCGGAAGGTTAATTATCCATAACTATCTTGACCCGATGCTTCTCTAACGTTTTCTCATAATTTACTTGCTTAGTTAATAAAGTACAAACTTAAATCATATAAGTTCTTACTCTCATTTTCTCTTAGCCCCATTAAAGCCCTTAATGACCCTCACATGTCATTATTTAAGTCCTACTTGACTTATAACATCATTACCAATCTATTCCCTAGCTTAAACCCCACTTAAAGAACTTATTTTGAAGTTTTCGGGTTGGTCCGGGACTTCATACGGGACTTAAGTCCCGGACCTATCATGATTTAAACTCTCGGCCTTTATTTTCACTTGGTCCGGGACTTCATGCAGAAGTCAGGTCCCGGACCATAATGCAGGCAGAGTCTCGGGTGAAAAACAGAGGGTGGTCCGGGACTTGGGCAAGGACTTAAGTCCCGGACCTAACAATCTGAAAATTCTTGGGGGTGTTTTAGGGGTGGTCCGGAACTTGGTCCTGGACTAAGTTCCGGACCCTGCTACAGATTTTGCAAATTCAACATTTTCTAACTCTGTTCAAGGTCCTCTCTTAGCCCATTGATTACCCAATCTTCCTCACCTATAATCCACATGTTTTAGCACCTAATTACCCACCTAAACCACCTTAAACTAAGCACTAAGCACACTCACCATTCTAGTTAGTTTCACTTAAAATTCTCTCACACTTTCAT
The DNA here is from genome assembly GCA_023374045.1 of Limonium bicolor. NCBI lineage: Eukaryota > Viridiplantae > Streptophyta > Magnoliopsida > Caryophyllales > Plumbaginaceae > Limonium > Limonium bicolor. The sequence continues at coordinate 139,194,632 of CM041777.1, read as the reverse complement.
AACTAGTTTTTCTTGTTTTGTCTAAGTCTTGTAACAGATTTTGGTTTCTTCATGTACCCTTCAAACCTCACTTACTAATGCCATACCTAACACTCAAATGACATTATTTTACTTCTAACACACTCTTCTTCTTAGGTAGGTTTCCAAACCATTAACCACCCACCTTAAACCTCTTAAACAACCTAGTTTCCTTTATAACAGAACACTCAAGACTATCAATTCCTAGGTGAATTTTGACAGCACCTCCTTACTTCCCTGTGCATTTTCACCACACTACAAAAGCTCACAACACTCTTCTCCCACCTGTTTGGTTTAAGCATCAACAACACATCAAAATCCCATTTGTTCTCACATGTAACCTAACTTAACTTCTAGGTTTATTTACCCACTCACACACATTAAAACATTCTCTTTCACTATCAATATTGTAGTAGCATGACTACACAAGCTCAAAGTCATTTATACAACACCAACATAAGTTTCACAAAGGAAATAAAACCAACACAAGGTAAGCTCTTTACCTTGTTTATTTTCAGTTTTCACTCCTCTTCTTCCTCTTTCTCTTGTTCCCTCTTTCTCTTCTTGCTTTCCACACCACACAAGGATTATGGATTGCTAGCTACAACCATATCCCATCACACATATAACCACAAGTCAATTTCAATTTTCTCCACACAACCTAATATTTAAAGAGGTAGTTTTCAAAGTTTAGTTTAGATATTACCTTAGAATAACCAAATAGATAGCTTGGCAATCAATGGAAGATTTTCCAACACCCCACAAAAACATGAGGGTTCGCTGAAATGAGAAGGATTTTCAACGTGAGGGAAAAATCTCACAAATTGTTAAAAACAAGCTTGCAAAGGCCTAAACTTCCACTTAATATTACCTTAAGGCATCAAGGAGGTGAAGGAGGGTTAGAATCAGCCCTTCAAGCTTCAAAAGCTCCAACATCCATGGAAGTGAAGATGGAGGAATCGAGACTTTGTTGGGTGGAAATCGAAGCTCTCACCGAGAGGAATCTAACGGTACAAATTTTGTGTGATTTGGTGGAGAATTGAACAAGATAGAGGTGAGACAAGGTGAGGGCTTTGTGCTGTTGAAGTTGCGAGTTACAGAGGAGGAAGAAGAAGTTTGCAAAGTGCTGGAGCAAATCGTGAGAATAAGAAGAAGAAGGTGAGAGGTAAGTACTTTACTTTTTACTTTATACTATTTGCTTTATTTATTTATTTATTTACTTGTCCTCTTATTACTTAATAGCTAGCAAGCTATTAATGGGTGTATGCTTATTAATTAAAACCGGCCACATTAATTAATAGCCCGGGTCGTTTTTCGTCTTTTCGAATTAAACGTGTTTCGTCTCCCGGTTTCGACACTATTCATTTACCGGGTCCGTTTTCTAGAATTTTCTCGTTTAATTAATTTTTAATAGCTCTAGACCCACACTATGGTCTAATTATGGATATTTAACTAACTATAATTATTACGAGTTAATTAAACCCGTTTAAAATCACGTTTTTCCCGGTTTCTCGAAAAACGCGTTTTAAAGCTCGTTTACGTTTGGAACTCGTTTTACAAATCCGTTTTCTTCGGGAATCGTTCCTACATATTTATTTAGGACTAATTAAGCTTTTAAATATTCCATTAGCCTAATTAATCACTTTTTTTAATCCCGGGGTATTTCAAAAGTATATAAGCACTTGGGCGTTAAAACGCACCTAAACTCCTTAAGGACAAAAACGTGCGTTAAAGCCCGACCTTAAGTTAAACAAGTTATATAAGCCATAAAATTCATATGAAGTTAATCAAGGATCATTATATGACCCTTAGAACACAAGACTTCATCTAAAACTGAGTGAAAATACAATATGCTCGGGAATTCCCTTAAAGGCCCTTAAGGCCCGAAAGTCCTGGAAATACATTATAGGATGAAGTAAAGTATTACACTTCATTCCACATACACCAGAACACCTTAATAAACATTTAAGATGAGGTAATCAAGCTAAATTCTTAGTTAAACGCAAAGTGCTAAGAGATGCCTTATGGGAGCCCTATAAACCCTCGGGAATGCCCAGAGGAGTGCCGAGGTGGCACAAACTCCTATAAAATTAATTCTTAGAGTTCCTAACATCATTATTTAACATTATAAAGAGAATGTACGAGCTACTTCCTCACAAATAAACAAAGTGCTCGGACGAATTTCTTAACGCTCCTTTTTGCCCGGTTAGCCCGAGCATTGTGTTCTGAGTTGGTATAACCCCATATAACTCAATGTAACACCTTAACATATTATTATTGACTGTAAAAAATGTCAATAAACACTTGGAACACATAGCGACTACTTATTTTCCAGAAAAAAATTAAAGCACAAAAATGCACCTTCGGGTGTCACGAAAATGCGTTTTACGCAATTGCCTTGAAGTTTTTGAGGAGCCACGAGTTGATAAACTTAAAAGTGGATAAAATTACATCTAAATAAATTGATGGCAGTATTAAATTCATAGTACAAATGGGGGCGATTTTTGGGACAAAAAGGTACCTAAAATCAGCATTTTTACCTTAAAACTTTCATCTTTTACCATAATAAAAATGTACCAATTAAATGCTGGAACCTATTACACATATTATTATGGTCTTAGTACAATATAGTGTAACAAAAATCAAATGAAAAATCAGTCCCATTTGACCTCCATGTTGGGCGACATTTAAGGCCATTTTGGCTAGATTTTTACAAAAAATATTGTCTTATGCTAATGTGACTCACCCTAGCATATATTATATGATAAGTAACAAATAATTCAGTCCATTTGGGAGTTCAATACCGATTTCCCTGCAATAAGACAAGGAGGGATTAGTTTAACAATAATCCATGGAATCAAATGTGTCAAAAGCAAATACTAGAACTAGCTACTTTACTAGACAATTATACAAGTAGAATTGGTTGATCAAGAGGCATGTGAGTGCCAATAATGGGCAGGGCATTATGGAGTAATTATTGCTGTTAATGATCAAATAAAACAATACAAGACTAAGCCTAATCTAATGCCAAGAATAAAACAAATTTTGAGTGGTCTCCTAGCATGCTTTAGCCGTAAGGCTACATGAAGATGGAGCTGATATGCTCCAGCATGTCCGATCACACCTGCATGAATAAAAACAAGTGAGTGTCATTAATAAACTTAATGAGACTTAAACTAATTAGCATTAGGCTAGTTTTGCAATTAACAAACCTAAACTAGCTTCCTAAGAATTCCATTGTCGTGAGTCTACACAATATGGAGCTGCTCACTTCCATCTTGGCCGATCACATCTACAAGAAAGACAAGATAAGTGCTGGTAATCAACTTAATCAATCCTAAATAATTGACATGCTAAAATTGAATAATCTAGTTTAATCTCCTACCACTCCTTTAACCATAATACTACAATATTAGGAGATGCCTAACTCCATTAAGGCCACTCAGCCGTATACCTAACAAACTAAGGGATCTTAGTAGCTAATTATGTAATAAGAATAAACATAAACATGACATATTATTCAGCCTCATTCTTTGCCTTATTAATTTACGTAAGGTTCATTCAATTCCCTTGCCCACATAACCGTATGGTAAGCTCCTTCCCTTGCTCTCTCTTTCTTCATTCCTAAGTTAATTCCTAAGTACTAATAAACTCCATTAATGGTGTACTAGTTTCTAACACCATTTTAATGTAATTTCCTAGTTAATTCTATCAAGTCTTGAAGCAAGAAATCATCCTAGCAACCTCTACAATTTTCGCCAACCATAGGTGTTCAAAGGAGGTTCCTAGATTCAACAACAATACAAGGAACCACAAGATCAAGTTAAGGTATATTTTCGTGTTGAAAATCTTAAGAAAATTCCTTAAGCAATTTTCGAAAATTAAGAACTTCTAAATCTATATTCTCTTCATTATTTCATGAAGGAAACTTGGATCTACAATCATCCCAAGGTGTATCAAAAATACCTTGTTAAATTCCTAAGGTAAACTCTTGTAAAATTACTACAAATATTATTTATAAACTCTTGTTAGAAGTCTAACAAATAGATCTCCTACAAATGTACAAGGAGTTCGAAATACCATCATCAAAATAACATTTGGAGAGCTTGGAATTCAAGAAAAATCAAGTACAAGAATTGTCTTGATTTAAGGGGTAAGTAGATATAAGTAAGGTTTATTAAGTTTAAGTTTGATTTAAGCTTCAAACTTTGGTATAAAAATCATGTTTAGGCCATGTTAATATTAAGGCCAAATTATTTAGTTAAAGTATCAAGAAAAAAATAATTTATAACATATAAGGTAAGGTTATTACCTTAAGGTATATACTTGGGTCATAAAAATTAATTATGTTACATATATATTAAACCGAATGGTCTAGGGATTTAATGTTCTATTTTTGGTTTTATAATCATTCTAAGTCATTAGCATAATTTTTAGAAGGTTATATGGCTTATATACATTTATATATACATATTATAAAGTTTAAATCAAGTTTTAAAACCATTTGATAAAATTAAATTGGGTGGAGAGAGATATATGGGATTTGCTGAATTTTGAAATATATATAAGTGTATTAACTTATTTTATAAATTTTTGGAACATTAAAAATGGCTACAAGTATTTAAATGGCTAGTGCTAGTTTAGTAATTTATGTGGCTAAAATGTAAATTTTGAAAAGTTTGGGGGACTTAATAAAATTACCAAGAATGAAAGGGTGAATTTGGTATATTTATAGTATAATATAAGATAGGAATTAATATTATGAATTATGGTGAATTTAAATAAGTGTTTTAAGTGTTAAAATAACACTTTATAAAGTTTTGGGTCTATTTTGTGATTATGGAGAAGTTTGGTATAAAACCGAAAAATATACATGATTTTATGGGCATATTAAAATATTAATTATGAAATTAAGTCTTGGTCAATGTGTTGGCCAAAAACTTTGGGTTAAAAAGATTTATGACATAAAATATTAAGTTTATAAAAGTTTTGGGGTGAATGTGTAATTTATAAGAGTTTAAATGGAAAACCGAAAATTAAGTGGGGCGGAAATGTAAATTATAAAAATATAAGTGTCCTTTCGGTAATTAAGGAAGATTAAATATTAAAACTATGGTTTATGAATTAATATGTGACTTATATAAAGTTTTAGGGTTAAATTGTGAATAAAGGAAAGATATTTACTAAAATCGAAACTATAAGTGGTTATATAATAATTTGCGAAAAATAAGGGGCACAATTGTGATTTCCGAAAGTTGGTATGGTTTATTAAATAAATTATAAAAGTTATATGGTTATTTGGTAATTTATAAAAGATAATGTGTTCATTATGTAAGTGTTGAATTATTATGATTGGTTTGGTAAGTTAACAAGGAAGGAATTAAAAACTATGTATTATTATACATTATGGAGTTTAATATAAAGTTTAATTAAATAAAGGTGGTTTAACATAAATAACTAAGTGATATGATATAAATGATAAGTGGAAATAATTATGAGTATATAAATAATGATATAAGGACATACCGTATAATGGAAATTCATTATCACATGTGAACTTCACATAAAATAATGAACTGTTAGGTTATCTAGAACCACTGTTAAAATAACAACGGGGGAAGTAAAGAACATACAAGTTGGTGCACAACGAGAATAAACTCTACAGTGACTGTACTGTAATATTTAGTGGACGGTCATATTAATAATACACGTTATTGTATGTATAAATAACAGCGTACGTGAAAGAATTACTAAAGCGTGCATTGGCAAGCTAGCTGTTACCCCGGTGAACGGTATGTTAATTGTGTGGTCTGAATGTCCTAAGGATTATCCTAAGGTCCAGACATTATGTGTTAATTGTTTAAGAGCGATATCTGTGATTTTATGTGAATGATATTGTATACTGTATTGCTCAACTTTGTTGCGTTTTATTTATACGCGAACGTCTTATGACTGGAAGTTTATACATCTAAACTGGAACAAGACTAACTGACCTAAAGGTATTATTGAACCTAACTAATGGTCAACTATTATAGTCTTAACTCAAGGGTTGGTTATTATGTCATGACAAAAAGGGCTAACTTATAAAGAGAGGAATCCAGATTGTTTTGACTTTCTGGTTGCGCATTGTGATCACTACGAGAGACTTCAATGGAGAGTCACTAAAAGGAAATCCATCAGCCACATTTGGGGAGGCGGAAGGCACTGTCGTTGGTGCACAGGTTCGACCGGATCGGTCAATTAACCAGGGCCATAGGGTCAGCTGGTAAACAGTTTCAATGGAACACAGGGGACATTCGTCCATTAATAAGTTATTAAGGTTTGACTTAACATGACACTTGAGGTGGAAATTAATTGGAAAAGGTTAAATGATTGGTTTACAGGATAAGGGCCAGGTGGCTAACTAACAAGTACAGTTTAATACGCGTATCTTGATTGGTGATCGTTATGGATTATTAATATGTGATTATTGGTTATTGTTATGGATTATTAATGTGTGACTGTTGGTTATTTCTATGAGTTATTGTTGTGTGGTTATTGGTGTCGTGTACTACTGTACACTGGTGTTTACAGGTGAATTTCTATGTGATCGTTAAATGTTTACGGTTATTACTGTTATCATTGTAAACCGGTATTTTATGTAATGAATCTAATATCAAGATGGCTAAAACGACTTAAGGAATCCAAATGATTTAAGACTACATTTAGCATACCAGCATTTCGATTGCTGAGCCCTTCATTGGGCCAAACATTCCAGGTTATTGAAGAAGACTCAAGCCAGAGTGAGGGACACGGGGGTAGCTGTTGTGTTCTCAGCAAACACCATTGGTTTTATTTTGTATTGTATTAAGGAGGTTGTTGTATTCAGTTAGTTGCTCATTTAGTTGGAGTGGGTTTGTAATAATTAGAAGTGCTCAGTATCTGTTCATCACAGCGTGAGAGGTTGTATTGTTGGAAAGAGTAAGGATGCCTGTTGCTCACAAGGGTGAGTAACGGCGCGTAACACCAAGGTAGATAGTTTTATTTTCCGCTGCGAATTGTTATTTATTATGCTACGACTTGCGACGTTGTTACAGGTTTAGGAATAGGGGTGTTACAATAATACCCTTAGTATTAATATTAAGTATATGGTAACCTAAGTAAAACACTTAGGAACGAGTCACGACATTGTCGGTCTCTAGAGCATGGATCTCGAACATGAATATTAGCTAGATTACTTTTACGTATGCGTGAAACCCATTGGGCAGCTAATTAATAATTATATTCTCCATAAAACTAAGAGCATATCTTAAACATTATGAGAGAGAGTTGGTATGAGTTAAGGTGAGGAATCCCGGTAGTTTACGAACTACTTGGTTACGCATTTATGATCACTGAGGGGTCCCGATCGGGTTCCGCTCCAGGTATTTACCCAACGAGCCCTATTTGGATTGTGGGTCAGGTGGCTACGGATATGGACGCCTTACGAGGCAAAGTGAATAGTCAGGGGCGTCCGGACCTCTGGCGAAATGAGCACCTTTGTGTGTACGGGAGGACCACTGTCCATGGTGAGGTTGTTATCGGGTTGTCCCAACATGACGCCCAACTGGTATTTAATTAACATGGTTTGGATGGATGGGGCCTTGAAGGCCAAATTAAATTAACTAAGGAAGACGTTCGCTACGGCGATTATTCAGTACTATTATTCGATATGTTCGATTATACACTTGTTGTTTGTGATATTTGATGAATGTTTGGATTGGATGGATGGTTAGGTATTTATGACTGTTTGGGTGGATGGCTATGTATTTATGCATGTTTATTACAGTATTGATTACAACTGTAAAATGGTAAAGCATGAAACCAATCTAATAATAAGATGGTTAAAATGACTAAGTGACCATTAGGGTCCAGGCCCGGCATACTCAGCGTTTATCGCTAAGACTACACTCATTGTGCAGGTTGTTGATCATTGTCGAAGTCGAAGTGCGGGAACAGGGGGTAGTTAGGGTTTACTTTAATTACCGCACATGGAGTTTATTTGTATAACGATGTTAGACTGGGAATTGTATTATGGTATGGTTATGTATATTCGGGATTGGGTAGACGCTCACTTGTCGACGTTTATGGTTTATGGACTTAGTATGATGTATAGGAGTTATCTCGTTATCACAGCGGTTAACAGTTTGTTTATTTTGGTTGTTGGATATAGTTATGCTTCGTTACTCGCATGGGCGAGTAATGGCAGGTGACACCCGAGTGAGTATTATTGTTGTTATTTATCTTCCGTTGTAAGACGTTTTATTTATTGCTACGAGAGAGATTATTACGTGTTTAAGGAGAGGGGTGTTACAAAAGTGGTATCAGAGCGGAGTACTGCTCTGATTACGAGATACTAGGTTAAGACAGTGAGCTTAGGACTTGGGAAATTACGGGAAACGTTTGTGAGGTACGAGACGACTCGTCTTAAAGATATTGTGTTTAGTAACGCAAATTGCGTGATATTTAGTCTTTAAGGCAATTCAATATATTGGTTGAGTACGTAAATTACCGAAGTATTATGTGACATTCTGTACTACAGATGTCTGGGGGAACTAGAGGGCGTGGTACCGGTAGAGGTGGAGGCTGTGACCCCATGATTCCAGGAGTTGCAGAGACGATTGCTGTCGTTCTCGCACAGCTTGGTACTCAAATTGGAGGAACACCAGCCCACCCGCCACAGCCCAGGGAGACGAATTGGCTGAAGTTAGTTACCGAGACCCGACCACCTACTTATTCAGGGGAGCCAGACCCCGTAGCCTTGGAGCGTTTTATAGTTGAACATGAGAAGGCCTACGAAGCTTTGCAAGTACCTGCCGACAAGAAGGTCGTCATTGTTGCTTTCCACCTGAAGGATGCAACCAGCACTTGGTGGAGGTTGGTCAAGGACCATCACCTGGCTACGCCCGACTTTTCGTGGGCTGCCTTTGTCGAGTTGCTGAGGGGGAAGTACTACCCGGCACATCTCAAGTAGAAGAAGCGCCGAGAGTTCGAGACACTCTCCTAGGGAGGTCTGACCGTGGATGAGTACTATGCTCGATTCATTGGTCTGCTGGACTTTATCCCCGGAGTTGATTACTCAGAGACTGTGAAGGTCGAGAAGTTCCGGGGGGGATTGTTGTTTCACATTCAGATGGCGATGGGTGCTACCCTCTATTCTACTATCCAGGTATTAACATGAAAGCCATAAATTCTTTACTTACTACATTACCAATTAACTTTGTGAGAACTTACCAATGAGATTCCAGGAGTGTTACGATGCTGCCTCGAGGACGGAGCTAATGCTCCAGACTCGGGAAGAGACTCTCTGGACCAAGAAGAGAAAGAACGCTGATGGAGAGTCTGAGGGTGGAGGAGCATCTCCAGGCGATAGCCAGAAGAAGGGAAAGTAAGGACTTATCCCATTCTGAATTACTTATCATATTAAATACTTTATGAATGCTGACCCGAAACCTTAAACAGGAAATTCTTTCAGAAGAAAGGACAGCAGGGTCACCAGGGAGCTAAGGGGAAAGAGCCATCCTTGGGTTGACCGGCCCAGCTATAGATGCTCAGCCTTTGAGATCTGCGCCTCCTAAAGGTGAGAACACCCTCCTCTTAGATTAAATTGTAACTTTAGCCTTTGTACCTACAGCTATTAACTTAAACTAAATGCTACCATTAGGCACCGGACAGCCCCAGCGCCATTTTTATTGCAAGCGTTGTGGGAAGGTTCATCCTGGGGTCGACTGTAGTGGCCACAAAGTTGAGTGCCGGTACTGCAAGAAGAGGGCACCGGAGTTCGAGGTTAGATGAACCACACTAGTAGAAAAAAAACATTATATACACGGTATTTCGCTTATATACCACGGTTACAACCGTGGTATTTGCTCCCGTCGCAAATGCCAAAATTTATATACCACGGTTCAAAACCGTGGTTTTAAATGAAGATAAAACACGGTTCTATAAACCGTCATTTTAAAAGTATTTCTCACGCGGAACTTGTTAACTATAAACCACGGTTTATGCCAATAACCGTCATTTATTGGAGTAATAATGACGGTTATTCTAAAAACGTGGTATATAATGTAAAAAACACGGTATAAACCACGGTTTGTAGGGCAACCTTCCATTTATAGTACATGCGGAGAGAATAACCACGGGTTTTTGGGGAACCGTGGTATATAACCGTCACACCGGAGAGAATAAACCACGGTTATCTAAAAACCGTGGTATATAAGGTGAAAAAAACAACGAATAAACCACGGTTATACATGAAGCCGTGGTTTATAGTCCATGAATTTTTCAAATCTTCGCCTTCAATCTGGAAAATCTCAACAGAGCGCATATACAAGACAATAAAGATGCCAGATTATGTATGTTCCTTGTTTGCAAATTAAGCTTGCGAAATCATGAGTGAGAATGGAGGGCCAGTAGTATGCTCCTTGTTCGCCGGTGGGTCTAAAATTACCGCGAGGTTGAAGAGAATGGATGCGGCATAGAGCATGTTCGTTGTTCGCCGGCTGGGTTGCAAAATTACATGAGTGAACATGAGGATGAGACGCAGAGCACATTCCTTGTTCCAGTGTGGGTTGCAAAAATTACATGAAAACAAGATAATGAGATAGGTAGGAGCATGTTCCTTGTTCGTAAGTATGGGTAGCAAATTTACAGTGCGGTTGATATGGCATAGAGCATGTTCCTTATTCACTAGTATGGGTTGAGAAAACGGGAGGTTGAAGAGATGGCGTAAAGCATGTTCCATGTTCGCCGGCATGGGTTGAAAAATTACCGGGAGGTGAAGAGAAGGAGGAAGAGGGCATTCATCCTTGTTCGCCAGTGTGGGTTGCAATTACAGTGAGAGAAATATATAAGAGAACAAAGAGAGCCGCGTTAATTTGGGCCGAAAATTAAAATTCCCGCTCAGACTATAACCACGGTTCTCCAAAAAACGTGGTTATTCTCTCCGGCGTGATGGTATACCATGGTTCTTTAAAAACCGTGGTTTATTTCTCCGGCGTGACGGTATATACCACGGTTCTATAAAAACCGTGGTATATAGTCTGAGCGGGAATTTTAATTTTCGGCCCAAACTAACGCGGCTCTCTTTGTTTACTTATAAACAACAGTTTGAGGGCAACCGTCATTTATAGTATGAGGAGAGAAGAGCCGCGTTAATTTGGGCCGAAAATTAAAATTCCCGCTCAGACTATATACACGGTTCTCCAAAAACCGTGGTTTATTCTCTCCGGCGTGACGGTTATATACCACGGTTCTTATAGAACCGTGGTTTATTTCTCCGGCATGATGGTTATATACCACGGTTCTCCAAAAACCGTAGTTTATTCTCTCTGGCATGCACTATAAATGACGGTTGCCCTAAAACTGTGGTTTATAAGTAAACTATATACCACGGTTCTCCAAAAAACCGTGGTTTATTCTCTCCGGCGTGACTATAAATGACGGTTTCCCTAGAAACCGTGGTTTATAAACTTTAAACCACGGTTTTTCATTTAACCGTGGTTTAAGTGTCGTCATTTAAAATGTTTTTTCTACTAGTGAACCCTGAGGGCCGTAATACAGGCACCAAAGAAAATCAAAAGACCTAGCTGGAGGATCTGGAGTACCACGAGGTGGTCAGGAGGGCCAGACATCTACTGATGATGGAGCCCAGAGAGGCAAGGGAGTAGATAGGGCATGAGTACCCTGAACTCCGTGAGACCGCTGGTGGAAGACTTTGCTTACTTTGTTATGTACTTAGCGTTGAATGGTGAAAGAAAAATGTTGTAAATATGTGGGAGTGTGTCATTGACCACTCGCCTTTTGTGTATGACTTTTGGACTAGTGATGTGGACTCGATACGAGTGACCTTGGAACCTTGACGGATCAGATATATTGAACAGAGTGTTAATGCTTATATTATCATATAGCCCATACTCAACGACGAAGAGTCAATGAGACCGGTAATTACTGAACTAATTTTCCACCTGCATGGCGCACTTGCTATTGCAAGCGCTATGACAATCAAACCATTGAAATTTCCATCTGCCTTGCGCACTTGCCACAACAAGTGCTGCAACTGAAACTACCACTAAATTTTTAATCTCTTATTATATACCAAAATTTTCATACCAGTTTTCGTTCAAACCTTAAGATTAGAAACCTATGAAAATCTTAGGAAGACCGTTAGTCCAACCACTGCAACTGAAGAAATTATACAGCCACTGTAATTGTAAGCACACCAGTTTAATTGTTGAGAATTTTCAGACATGGCTTATTAGCCAAATACCATAAGTGTATACCCGCATTTAATGCTAATCACTAATAGTGATGAATGTTTAGTCCTTATGGACAAGCATACCCGTTGTAGATGCACCACCGTCAGTGAGGATGGTTGGGAAGTGAAGAGCCAAGTTGCTCAAGCTATTATGCAATCTGCAATACATCCAATTAAACGGATGAGGGAACGGATATGAACTATGAATGAGATATGATCATGATAAACATGGAGGAAAGGAATATGTGTTGTACTCAATGAGATCGAATTAGGAGAACCAATTTTGCTAAATATAGCACGAATTTTACTTACACCATGCCATTAGGGCAATAGCACTTACAACAAGATTACCGATAACAGAAACTAATAAACAACTAAAAGGACATCCATCAAAAGGGAGATTGACAACATAATACTTCACAATAACCGTGTGACAGACATTACCAGTTTACTAAACGAGACATGGGACAACCGCACTCCGATAGGAGCATGTGGGCCTGGCAGACTTATTTATGAGTTAGTCGGGTAAGTAGTAATGTATCAGTACGGTACCCCTTGTATGTAGACAAGTAGTGTTTGGAACACGGGAAGTAGTCAACTCCGGACTAAGAACAGTGATGCAGATTGCCTCGAAGATGGACGAGACGAGCCACAGTTAAACCAACGGGCTAGAGAAATCAAGAACCTTCAACACAGAGTAACAGACAGTATACAAGAAGACATGAACACTAAGGATAGGAACATGGAAACCCATTATGGAAAATATATGTAGAACCCTCATAAGGATCGAGCAAATTCTTGCAATCCAGAGGAGCCTACCAGGTGATGTGAACATAAACGCGTGACTATGCAATGATGAGAGACAAAGCTATACTAGCAGATACCTTAAGCAAGGAACAAAGTTATGATAACTAATGGACTTGAATACAACTCACATGATAATTCGTTCATTGTATCTGTTTGACTTATTAGATATTAATTGCTGAGGGTTTACGCCTCTGCACTCTGTAGGACTGAGTGTTTTGGCATTGCACTTGTGCGGTTATTAATCTAGTGGGAATACAGAAAGATGTAATGGATATCAACACGAGTGTGTATCAAAGAACTACAACAGTGTGTTACTCCGGAACAAGACCACTTGGAGACACGGATGAAAAGCTTTATCTCCGTGGACATGTAGGCTGGTACGTCTCAGTATTACTCAGACAAGTGCAAAGAGCACTAAATACTAAACAATAGCCAATGTCATATTGCACCTCAAGCTGAATATCAGTGAGAGAAGACACACGCATGTACGTTGGTAATCCAAACGAGAGGATACACAACAATGAAAAGAGGTAAACTGAGCCTATGTTCATGGGTCTGCACCTTAGTACGGAGTGAGTGGGCCCATTAGAACGAACTTGGGAGAGAGCACAAATAGTTCAGTGCCTCACCCTTTATGTATTGTGGAGCCCGGAAGGGCTAGAGTCATACCCGTCTCTCTGATATGAGGATAATCCACGAGTTGGAGAACTCTATGAGAGCCAAGTATCCAGCGCTCCTTGTTGAGCGGCTGTTGGATACTTGTGTGGGTACGGGGGTGTAACCCTTTTTAAGGGGGGTAGAGCCTCTTGGTTGTGCACGTGTGTGCACTAAGTTTTGTTGTTTCGTATGCGGGACATACAGTAGTTTGTGGTATGCGGGGCATACGAGGTTTGTTTGTTTGTTTGTTTCGTATGCGGGGCATACAGTGAATTGGTGGTATGCGGGGCATACGATGTTTTGTTGGTGATGTTTGGTACGTGGGGCCTACGTTGTTGATTTGTTTGTGTGTGATGTGCACTTTATGTATGTATATTATGAGATACTTGCTTGAATGATGTGTTTACACCCATGTGTGTAATACCTTCTTATGATACTTGTATATATATATATATATATATATATATATATATTATTTATATTACCTTGTAGAATGATTACATATGGTATCGCCTAGATACGAAATGAATCATTATATGTGGAATGTGGAAGGATGGTATGTTATGGACACCTCGGGGAGGTTGTCAAGGTTTGTAGAATTGATAGGAAATAATGGTGCTGATGGATCACCTATATCCATATATGATTGAACTAACGCCAAAAAGTGAGGGCTATGTGCTGTATAAGCACAATAAGATGTGTGTAAATGATATATCACATAGATATACATTGTGGGTTATAAGGGTAGTTATTAAAACACCTATTTAGATGAAGCGACTTCGGGACAAAGTCTTTTTAAGGGGGGTAGATTGAAATAACCCAAACTAATAAAACATGGATTAAACATCTAATCACATTAATAAAGGCCTAAACATGCCTTAAAAGTCAATTGAGAACAACAATGGTCAACACAAGGCAAATATTGCACCCTTTGACCGTTTAGGGTAAATACATACCCAAATGAACTTCTTAGGACCTAAAATTTTGTCCTAAGATATTAACACAAAGGAACATACTACAATTATTGGACAACACTCCAACACAAAGAAAAAGCATTTACATGCTACAAGGTCAAGTAGGGCAAAAATGTGCTCTAAGAAACCTTAAAGGTCTTATGACCTCTATTTGAGATAAAATTGGATTCCTAAGATCAATTATCATGTAAGGAACACAATGAAACCATTATCAAAGAAAACTAAGCTCAGAAACACCTTGTGACACAAAATGTGCACTAAACACCTTAAAGCACGTTTTTGTGTATGAGCTCTAAGATATTGACTTTTGTCACTTTAAAGACTAGATTACATTCTTTATATCATTAATGTGACATGATATATATATTTAAAGTCTAGATCAAAGTTTAAAAATAAAATCAAAATGGGTGATTTGGGTGAATAGTACCCAAAAATAACATTTAATTACTTAACTTAACCATGGTCAAATGCCATCCATTGACCAAACCAACCATTTCCGCCCACTCTTGCTGTCATCTCATCCATTAAGCCATCTAAAATATCTCCTAATGAGTCACCTATTACTATGCACTAAAGTAACATTAAATGACATAAAAGCAAAACTAGCTTTATTCTATCATTACCTTCCTTCCCAGCCGACTCCAAGCAGCTCCATTCTCTCTTTTGCTTCTCCAAAACCGTAAGAACATACCAAGTTCAGAGGAGAACACCAATTGGTATAGGTAAGCTTATTAAGCCATTTTATGTTCATTCTCTTCACTTTTCTTTCCTCTTTCCATGGAGCTAAGCATCAACCATTTCCATCCATGGTTCTAGGTTGTTTTGGAGGTTAAAAGGAGGGTGATTCTCGACTGTAACAAGGGAAGGAGAAGGGAAGTTCTAATCTTGATCTTTTAAGGTAAAAATGTGCTTTAAGCACTTATGTCTTCATTCCTTTCATTTCTGGTTGGAAAACCTGATTTCTTAGGCTTATAATCTTCTTCTTAACATGCTTATTCAGTGATATCAAGAGCTTCAAGGAATAACCAAATCCATGCCAAAACACCATTTTTGGCATCTTAATCAAGGTGAAAATTAGCCATCTTCTAATATGAGTTATACCGGTTTTAAGCCTTGGTTTAGTAGCTCTTTTGATGCTCTTATTCTTCTGTAAAAATAGGTCGAAGATCAACCTTGGTTACCTTGGTATTCTAAGGTAAATTTTACCTTGAAAATATACATTAAACACTTCTAATGGTTAGCTCTTGTTTGGAGACTAATCATGCCCTAATTGCTGTTTGAAACATGTAAAAGAAGCTGTGGAAAAATTATCCTAAGCTAGCCGTGGCCAACAAGGCCTAAACTTGGCAAAAATAAGGTATAAATCACTTAAACCTTCACTTGGTATATTAATATGTGTTTACACACACACACACACACACACACACACACACACACACACACACAACACACACACACCACACACACACACATATAATACACATATATATATATATATATATGTATTGCCGTGAGTGAACAAGGTATAAAAGGTCTTATTTTGACCTTAGGTGATTAAGGAATGGTTTAGTAAATTTATATAAGTAATTAATTAACATAATTGTCAAATTTAAGACATTATGTGGAAAATTGGTAAATATGGAAAACTATATGGTGAGGCCGAGAGTTTAATGTGTTTTGGGCATTTATGTGTAATTTATTTTATAAGCTAATGTTTGTAATAAGGCCATGTACTTTAGGCCATTTTATTTATGTATTTATAAGGTTTTAATTAAGTTTAGGTAACATATATATATTACCACAAGGAATTGGGGTATAAAGTATAATTAAAATAAATTAGGGGGCTATATAATAATAAAGCCAAAAGTTTGAGGTTAAAAGGATTTAAAATAAAAATTATAAGATTTTATAAAGTTTTGGGGTTAAATGGTAATTTCTGAAAAATATGGGTACAAACCGTAATTAATAGGAATTGGTGGTCAAGGAAATATTAAGGAGGTCAACCTTGACCATATGGTAGGCTTTGACCAAATTAGATAAGTTAAATAACTTATTTAAGGTTTTATAATAAGATAAGTATTTAATTGTAACATTTTTATAACATATGGGGTAAATATGTTATTACCGAAACTAAAGGGTGTAAAATGGTATTATAAACACCCATGGCTATTAGGAATTTTTAGGGATTTATTGGGTTGATTTTGGAATTAAAATAAACTATATATGTATAATATATAGTTATTATGTCATTGTGACACTTTGGATAAATATATGTGGTGGAATAGTAATAACCGAGAATATATGGGTTAGGAATAATATTTATAACCCTTTGGTGAAATTTGGTGATTTTTAGAATAATATAAGAGTATTTCTTAAGATATATGTATAATATATAGTTTTAATGATATTATAAAACTATATGTTATAAAGTGGCTCACTTTGTGATTATAGAAAGTTGGTGGGTTGAAAAATAATTAAGAATAGACATGGGGTCTCTTCGCAATTTAAATATTATATAACTATAGGTTATATTAATATTAAGGTTTAAAATGTTATAATATATGATATATATAACATAACATTACATATGTGGTCAAATTATAAATTGGAAAGTTAAAGGGTTGGAAAGGGGTTGGAATAATTATAAACAGACATGGTCTGTTCGGTATTTTACAAATATAAACCATAGGTTATACCTTTTTATAAGTTAAAAATGTTATATTATATGGTATATATAACGTGGTATAAATTATGGGATGATTTTGTAAATAAAGAAAACTATGGGTTATGGAAAGGAATAAGGTTTAAATGTATATGCCTATGCGGCATTAAATATAGTTTTGTATAAAAACTATAGGTTATAAGTTAAAGGAAATAAAAATATCATATTATATGATATTAATATATGGTATAACATTACATAATGTTATGGGGTTAAAATGAAATTAAAGAAAAGTTTAGGGCTGTACCGAATTAATAAGGTTGGAAAAATGAATTTTATTTGGAATGAAGGAATGTAAGACGTTTGACACACCAATGGCAGTCAGCTCCAAGATGGACATCATGACTGGTGACCGACCGGTCGACCAGCAATCATACAGAGAGATGATTGGTTCTCTACTATATTTAACTGCTAGTAGACCTGACATTATGTATAGCATTTGCTTATGTGCCAGGTTTCAAGCAGATACAAGAGAAAGTCACCTCACAGCTGTAAAAAGAATCATGTGTTACTTAAAAGGAACCATGAATCTTAGTCTCTTTTATCCTAAGTTCACTAACTGTAACGTTGTAGGATTTTCAGATGCAGACTATGGAGGATCTATCACAGATAGAAAGAGCACTTCAGAGACAACATTCTTTGTTGGGTCATGTCTGATTGTATGGAGATCAAAGAAACAACAAAGTGTTGCAATCTCAACAGCTGAATCTAAATACATTGCGGCAAGTTGCTGTGCTCAACTCTTATGGCTTAAGCAACAAATTGGTGATTATGGCGTCAAAACAGGTACATTACCAACTATGTGTGACAATACAAGTGCCATCTCTATTTCCAAAAATCCTGTGCATCATTCTTGTACCAAACATATTGACATTAGACATCACTTTCTTAGAGATTGTTGTGAAAAAGAATTAGTTGGTTTAAAGTATATTTCTACTGAGGACCAACTAGCTGACATCTTTACTAAGCCATTAAGTAGAGAAAGGTTTACTAAGATTGTTCATGATCTTGGAATGATATTCATTGATCACAATTAAACTGTCTTTTATTTCCCATGATTTGTCACCGACATGTGAGCAACACCTGTTATATTGTCGTTTAGTAGTCAACGATCAGTTTAATGCATAGAAATTATGTCAAACAACTACTTGAAACAGATTTGTCATCTTCCACAACAAGTGAGATTAGTTTAGAGAAGGTCCAACGGATAGAAACTGGAAAACTTCTCAACGGATCGCTGACAACCATCATGACCGCTGCCCGTTATGAATAGTACCATTAGGACATGTCAGCGAGCGGACGAGGAGTAGTCGCCGACCGTTATTCGATATCTATAAAAGGGCGACGAGAGTTCCTCTCTTGCCACACTCTTTCCCTCACTCTCTAATCTCTCTAAGCACTCAGAACATTTTCTCTTCTCTCTTACAAACAAATTTGTGAGATTTAGAGCAAAAGAACCTCACCTCACAACTTCTCTAAAGATCTCTCTAGCGAAAGGTTATAAAACTCCAGAAATCTCTTCGAACAATCATGGCACCAAATTCTGCTCTCCGCTCCAAGAAGAAAGCTGTCCTCAAAGAAGCTTCCTCAAAAAAGTAGCCAACATACGGCCGACAGGAGCTGCAACTGATTCACCGCCCCCTCGCCTATCCAAAGAATTGGGAAATCATCTTGTGCGCAGGGTAATAGATGAAGGAGAGGTATACCAGGATGAAATCTTCTATATAAGACACCACCTCCCAAAAATTCATCATTGCATCCAAGTAGAAATTCTAAAGCCCAAGATTCTTCCAACTCCTTCCTCCACAGAAAAACAAACCATGTCTTCCCCTGCTCCATCACCTACTATCGGCACCAAACACTAAAAAGTCAAAAATAACGAAAATCCCACAAACCAAGATCTTTCCACTGCTATGACAAGTCACATAGCACGCGAAACCCGTGCCTCCAAGAGAGCCAGGGCACAAGAGGAAACTCCTTAAAGAGCCCATTCAACGCCTGAAGTAGCAACTCATAAGTTGCACTTCACCGACGACGAAGAAGCAACTCCCTCAACAGTCGTCAAAGCTGTCTCTCTACAGATAGAAGAAGAGGAAGTGCAAAGTGACGAAAAGAGTCAAGAAAAGGAAGTGACATAACTTGACTCAGAAGTTGAAGCAAAACTCATTGAGGTCTTTGGAGAACCAGTCATGGACAGGTCCACGACATCTCGTGATACCAGTCACGACGCTGATAGCGATACAGAGTCTTCTCCAATCATACCAACAGTCGAACAACGACAGAAGGTAGAAGAGAAAGGGAAGCAAAAGTTGGTTCTCTCACCACATGGTCAAGAGCTGGAAGAGCTCTTCCAAGCTAAAAAGAAAGCTGTAAAGCCATAGACACCACAAGCACTCAAGCGTCTAAAGAAGCTCAAAGAGTTGAAGCCAGTAATGTTTAGAGCAGAGAACATCAACGACAAGTCCTGTCCCGTCTTACCAAAGATGTTGGATTTGGACTGGATGGAACAAATGGGTCTTGGAAAGATTTAGGAGCTTTTGGAATTCCAAGGATGGGCAGACTTCTTCCAGGAGACTATCCCCATCTACACTGAGCTACTCAAGGAGCATATGACGTATCTTGGACCACTCCAAGATGATGACAACGACGAATACCTCATCTCCACAGTCTACAGTTTCACCATCAATATCACCAAGTCTTGGATCCGCAAGACTTTTGGTTTGGAACCAGAAGGACTAGTGGTTTCAAAGGAAACCACCTGGAATGATTTAGGACATCAAGGAGGAAAAATGGTTCAGCTACTCAACCCCAGGGCTACAATGAAAAACTTCGACGCCATAGACATGTCTATCCCCAACAGGGTGCTCTTCAGTCTACTCACCTATAACATCAGCCCATGGATCCAACGCACTCACATCGTCAATGCAAGAGATGTGAGATTGCTTTATGCACTGAAAACAAAGGAGAAAATAGACCTTCATGCACTGATCCTTCTTACCATTGAGGAAAGTTGCTATGTTAATCAAGGTCTAGTGCATGGGGGTTAGTGACCAGGGCACTACAACAATACAAAGTGGACACCGACAGGTTCCATAAATGCGCATGCTCCGCCCAGGACAACAACAGCTCGGAGATGTTGTCCTAAATGGGGATCAAGGCAAAGGGAGACCAGCTGGTTGTTGCTCAGAAGCCAACCAAGAGTGAAGACTCTAAGTCAGAGCCTCGCCAACCGTTGGAGCATCAGGAGTAAAGAGAGGGAGAAGTATTTCACCGGTCCACGACAGGTCGTAGACCAGTTTGGATACCTCAGCTAGGGATATTCTGAAGAGAATGAGAGTTACTCTCACAGCTGTGTAGGTTGTCTCCTCTGAACCAAGTGTTCATAACATGGTTCAAGGAGCAATAGATTTTATAGATTCACGCATAGCCTGAGTGTTCATTGTCTCATAGAGACTCGAGTGAAACCGTGAGAGTTAGAGTTAGGATTAGATTTTTCTTTTCCATCAAATGTTTTATTGTGCCTTTGACTATCTATTACAAAGTACCTTTTGATATCAATGAAAATGCAACTGGTTTTTGTACACTTGAATACTTATGATAGGTACGAAATAATTTATTGTATTGGCTGCTTCTTCCTTGATTAAAAACTACAAAATGATCTGAGATATTTAGTCCCATCCATTCCACTAATCCAATCTCAGACATTGACACCTAAAAATCCTACAAACATAGCCCACAAGACATAGCACCTCATTTAATGCCACTCACCGATCAGTCATTGAGTATATCCAAAATGTCTATAAAAACTTGCTCACTCCATCCGCCACTCACACCCAGTCCTTCACATATCACACTATGGCACATACTCCACAAAGTTCATCTAGTTCAAATGAGCAAACCATTCACTCCACCATTCACAAGTTCATGGCCATAAAACATCCAAAGAAATACGTCGCCCAAAGCTATGTTCAACCAGACTCCGACTCCCTTACAGCTTGGTCTATCACCTCAAGTGTCACTCTATCACATACACGTTCTCCACATTACATGGAGTTCACCATAGAGTCTGATGAATCTGACCTTTCTACCACAGCTGAATCACCTTTGATCAATCCTACCAAAGCCAAACCTTCTTGGATCAAAGCCTCTTTTTCAGAGGAGGATCCTTTTGGATTAGAAGATTATGAATGGGATACCCAACTACGTCACTCCATCTAGATTATCTTGATCATGTTTTGTAGTTTATACTCTATGGAATGTCATGGCCTTTACAATATCTTACGTCGTGTAGTTACTCCCTATTTTGCTGTATGACAAAGGGGGAAAGAAAAGTATATGTACTTGTGAGAGTACTTGTGAGACTATGTCTATCATCCTTGCATTATGTATCATCTGAATGAAAACTTTATCTACTTTGGTCATAGTATAACATAAAAGCTGTCACTTATTATGCATAAAAGTTGTCACTTATTGCTATCATCATTAAAGTTTTTCATTCTTAAAAACCCTTAAACACTCAAGGGGGATCTCTCAATTTTTGAATTGCCAAGTACATATAAGTGTATAGGTTGCCATCATCAAAAAGGGGGAACTGTTAAGACAAGATCCTTTAGTTTTGATGATAGCAAACCTTGTATTGTCTATCTAATGCATTGTCAAGATTCATGATTCAGATAGACAGGTGAATAAGTGGCTTAGCACGCAAGGTTGCAAGCGCACTTAAGTCATGAGTGGCTTAGCACGCAAGGTTGCAAGCGCGCTCAATCCACGACATGTGCCCAACCAGTCGGGATGGATATTTGCACCCGTCCTCCTTTTACTACCGATTGTCGAACCTCAAACTCATAGCTAAACAACGGGAATACTTAATTGATTAGCAACCTAATCTAGGCCTACTAATCCTAACCAATTTAATCGAAACCTCTCAATCAGCTAAGCCACGGTCAATCGACAACACTAAGCTCAAGTTTCACTAAGTTGCTGTATAGTCTAATATCAAAATCATTGAAATAGAACACACTGTTCTAGTCCCTAATGGTTTAGGTTTCTATCTCAGAATATCATTTTGACAGAATCCCACAATAATGCTAAACTAATCGGTAGGTCAAACTAACCAATTTAACACATAGATGACAAATGAGCGAAACCCTAAACAAATCCCCAATCATAAGCAATAAGTTTAGAAGCCATAAACACTCATAATTATCTTCATTAAGCACAAGGACTAAAATAAACATATAAATAAGTTCAAGATTCAACAATGGAGGTTTAGGGATTTTGGTGCAAAATCCCCATCCCAAGCACAAGGAAACTATACAACCATTAAAGAACAAAAATGAGAGAAGGGAGAAGAAATATCCATGGGAGGTTGAAGAAGAGCTTCAATGGAGGTGAGCTCCTCCTTTTTTTTCTTCTTCCTTTCCTTTCTTCTTTTTTTTTTCCCTCTTTTCTCTTCTTTCCGGGCGTTTTTCTGTTCTGTGTAGCCTCCCCTTCTCTATCCTTTTTTGCTTTTAAAAAGACACAATTGGGCAAAATCTATGACCGACCGACCGACCCCCTGTTAAGACAAGATCCTTTAGTCTGATGATAGCAAACCTTGTATTGTCTATCTAATGCGTTTGTCAAGATTCATGATTTAGATTGACAAGTGAATAAGTGGCTTAGCACGCTAGGTTGTAAGCGCACTTAAGTCATGAATGGCTTAGCATGCAAGGTTACAAGCGCGCTCAATCCACGACATGTGCCCAACTAGTCAGGCACCAGTCTGCAAGAGCTCCGAAGGACTTCGAGCATAGACAACCAGTCAGACACCACACGAAGATATCTCTCATGCTTAAAGATGAAAATCAAAGACAGAAGACTGCAAGGGATCGACACATTCAGATAAAGCACATACATCCACTTAGGCAACTTGTTCACGACAAGCTTACGACAACAGGAGAAGTTCATTATTGCACAAGATAACAAAGATATAAATTAACATCATTACACAGCCGTAATGAATTCAGAAGAGGGCATTTATGAGCATTTAATGAATCAGACAGAATCAGGCAAGTGGGGTACAAAAGTGGTGATCGACCTATCAAGAGGGTTGCCGCCAACTTGACCAACCATGAGGCAACACGTGGTTCAAGCCTCTAGATCAAGTTAAAGAATTTATACAAGTCAGTAGGTGGTTATGTGAATAATCAAAGTTGAAGTCGACTCCTAGAAGTCTGGGATTAATAGGACTGTAGTTATCCTAACAACCGTGGTTATATATACTTGCATTTCTTCATGTAAGTAGGTCTGTACGAGAGAAAAGAAAGAGATAATCTGGGCAAGTGGATCAGACTTAGGAGTGTGTGTAAGTGTTAGAGAGTTGGTCAACTAGAGAGGATTGGGTTAGAGTCATTACATTGGGTATTTGATTGAACGACGGGTCGGGGAACGGTCGGTGAACCGTAGGCGATAGTCAGGAGAGGTTTGATGACTTTAGGGGTAAAGTCAAAACAGTCCTGGGAGTCCGTGTGTGGGGGATAAGGGAGGTTGAGTGAATTTCATGTGGGTAAATTCTCAATCAAAATGTGTTTTCCAGTTAAAGTTTATCTCGCGTCCATTCCTAAACTATCAAGTTTTATTAGAGTCCACGATACGTCCACGACACGTCGGGGATGTATCAGGAGTGCTTGCTGGTTTCACCCCCTGGGTCAGTCGGGTCCAGAAGCAAGTTTGGCCCCTGGAACGAGCATTTCTGGCCTCCGGTGGGTCGGTCTTGTGGGCAAGTCCTGTGGGCAAGCTAACTTCAAAATGTTGTATCTTTTTTGTTCTAGCTCCGATTTTGGATCCGTTTACGCCCACACATTTTTCTCTTCGTCTACCTTATTTATAGCTATGTTATTCCTCCTGTTTCAGCAATAATTGTGTAAAACACTAATAAAACACAAAACTAGGGGAAACTAGCTAGAGTGAAGAAATGAGCATGAAAAGTGTTGATAAAACATACTAATACACCCCTAAAACATGCTCATTTAGATACTCAATAGCCGCCTTAAAGTGAGTAGTTGATGGGGACTCCATGTAGCGACTAATAAGTCCAACTCCAAAAAGAATATTCGGCCTTGTGCATGTCAAATCTCTTACACTTCCAACGAGACTTTTGAAAGTCGTTAGATCAACCTTCCCCTTCATCATTCTTTGATAACTTTGTGCCATAATATACCGGTGTACATATCGGATGACAATCTTCCATCTTGAATTTCTTCAGCACCTTCCTTGCATAACTTTCTAGTGAGGTAAAAACTCCATCTTCCTTTTGTTTTATCTTAATGCCAAGATAATAGGACATAAGACCAAGATCTGTCAACTCAAATTCCTTAGTCATGATTTTCTTGAACACACCAAACATTCTTGGATTACTACCAAGATCTGTCAACTCAAATTCCTTAGTCATGATTTTCTTGAACTCACCAAATATTCTTGGATTACTTCCAGTAAAGTTCAAGTCATCAACATATATGCAGACTAGTAAGATATCATCATTCTTACATATCTTCACATAGAGGGCTGATTCATGTGGGCACTTGATGAAACCTTTATATTGAAGATATTTGTCAAGCTGACTGTTTCATGCTCTTGGTGCTTGCTTCAAACCATGCAATGATTTCTTTAATTTCAATAATTTCCCTTCATGGTCTTTGACTTCATAACCTGGAGGTTGTTCAACATACACCACTTCTTTAAGCACTCCATTCAAGAATGCTGATTTTACATCCATCTGATATATTTTCCACTTCATCTGGACAGCTAGAGATATGATCAACCGAATAGTTTCTAATCGGGCAATGCTAACAGGAAAATTGATAGGATAATATATGTACAAAATGAATAATAGAATAAAAGAAATCCTACAACTCTACTATGGGTAGCAAAAATCCCGGTCGGAATATAGTGTCAGTAGATTACGACCAAGAGTATCGAACCCAGGGGACTTAGTAGAAAATTAGTCCTAATCCTCGATAATTACCTATTCTAAATAAAGGGGGAAAATGTAAGTAACAAATTAAACTTAAAATAACTAACTAAAATCTTAACTAAATGGTATTTACAATGATTTATCCTAGAACTGGGATTATATCAATCAATACCAATATGATCTCACAGTAGAATTATAAGACTCGTATTTAACCAAACAAAATGAACGTGTTGGATGGCCTGCCGGACATAAGATGCACAACACATTCAAGAACTTTGAATGTGCCGGACACTAGACATCCGGCAGTGTACCAGGCTGGTTCAAGTGCCAATTGTATTTCCAGTTTCGGGTCCAACAACAGGAAACTCACTACCCATTGTTGAATCGAACATATTTATGCCATGAAACGAACATGATAGAGGGGGAAATGGGGTAAATTCGACAATCTTAAGTGTTGCCCCCACTGATGCGCAGAAGACAACGATAAAGATGAACTAAGACTCCTTCTTTCCAATCCTACTCTTGACTGATAGAATCTCAAGTAGAACCTTGAATGAGAAGAATAAGCGATCGACATATTCAACTGTACTGATCGAAATCTTAGTATGCACTTGTATTTATACTAAGATAATCATATTGTTTACAAGGAAAAAATCATCCCTACCCAAGAACTAACAAAGTTTTCTACTACACCATCCATGCAAATGAAAGAAAAAGAACAAAGGGAAGAAGGGAATTGGTCATAGCCTTAACCCGACAAAGATCTTCTTCTTCTCTTCGCGTGGAAGAATCTGTAGACTTACTTGGACACCAACAGTGGAGTGAGTGTGGAATTGAAGTGTGAATGGCGTGTGGAGATAAGTTGGAATGTTTGGAAAAGTGGAGTCTTTCGGCCTATTTATAGGCATCATTTCCTTGTGTACCGGGTGGAATGTCGGGTCAGAAGTACCCGACACCTAATAAAAACACGTGTCAACTGTTAACAGTCGAAACCACCAAAACTGCAAACCGATGCTTGTGCCGGATAGGATGTACCCGGCACCATACTCGGTAAAGGTTTGAGTGGTAATGGTCATTAATTGCTGACGTTTGGTCAACAGTGGTGACTTTTGCTTGTGCTGGATAGAATGTACCCGACACTGCATCTGGCAATAACTTGTTTCAGCTCCATACTCGTGTCGTGCAGAAGTCTCCCGGCACCATATTCGGCATCACTCGGTCTTTTGGTTAGAAATTTGTTCCTTGCATGAAAAACATATAAAAACATAAGTCTGAACAAATAATACACTTTATACACAATATAACATAAATACTAACTATTCTAGCCTCATTTAGACTAATATACTTATAATTCTAGCATATAAAATATGATAAGTCTGCGGCTTATCAAGGCCATACACTTACCTTTTGCTAGCCCTCGAGCAAAACTTAAGTAGAAAAGAATAACTACTTATGCACAAAACAGATAAACTTACTAATGACTACTAGATAATCATTCCCAACTACATGGCTCTAATTTATAAGCATGCTTATTCATCCTTATTCTATCAAAAACATACTAATGGGTTTAAAATAACACATTCAAATTCCAGAGCCAATCGAAGACCTTTGGGCTATTTCATTTTTTTAAGGAATTTTGTAGCCTGTCATTTTTCCGGTTTCCATATTCAGCCCTATTTTTCAAGGGTTTCTGAATGTGGCCAAGACTCTCATCAATGGTCTTCTTGATTTAGCCCTATTTTCCTAGGGTTTCTGAATTTTACCATGATTTTTTTCATTAAGAATAGGGAATTTAGGAGAAAAACAAAAGGAAAAACTCTCGGATGTTTCTTTGTTCGGAAGCAATTTCTACAACCTCATAATGCTTCATTTTTTCCTTTTGAGAGAATCTTTTTTTCTTCTTTTTCTTCTCTTTTCAACAAAACCCTTTTTAAGATTTTTCACCCAAAAGATTTTTAACCATTTCGAAAAAGGAAGTAAACCTATTACCCATAAGTAAATCAGAGATAAAAATAGGAGTAAGGTCATATACTCATGTTAATAAAGAGAATCAAGAAGTTAAAAACAGCAATCTACAAGTCATTAGGAAGCTTACCTCTTGAGAGAATAACCATTTACTCTTCCCTAATCATAGTTTGATCAAAGACACACAAAAAGTAGAGTAGAAAGTCAATAAACTTCAATCTTACTATATTAAATATACTAGAAATGCTTTTTTTGTAATAACATTAATATATTGAAATAAAAGAATTTTTAAGGGGGACCCCTACCCTACACTAGGCAGGAACACTGTCCCCAGTGTTCAAAGACAGAAAAATAAATAAAGAATTCAAAAAAGAATTTAAAGAAATTAAAAATAAAGAATTATGAAAGGTAGGACTCCCTTGCGGTGAAAGAAGACCAGATGCGTGGGAGGGCCCACCCTACACTTAGCCTTTTGGATATTTGGCAAAGTGATCAGAGATCTGGGAAGAGATAGAGACTGATTTCGCAGCACCCTCGGATTGACTTGAGTCTGATACGGAAGTTGACCAGGGTGTCTGGGTTGTGCCAGAAGTTACTGCAGTTGCAACTGCATCGATTTATGCTCCTTGCAAATAGTCGAGATCTCTTCGTGAGCATTTTGAGTTGTATTCATCAGGGCTGTCATCATATCGCAAAGTTCAGCCATCTCGGCCTCTGATGAAGATGCAGGTTAGGATGGTCGGTTTGAAGGGGTTCCTCCATAAGGAGTCTGCATAAATTACCTTTGACCTCCCTGGTAGCCGGCATGATTTTGAAAATTTTGAGGGGGTTGGCCCCCATGCTGCCAAGGCTGCCTAAACCTAGTATTGTTGCTCACATAATTAACTTCCTCAGTATTCTGAAAGTCTTGCAATTCAGGGCCCTGAGCGTGTGGTCGTGCACTAACCATGTTCGCCTATTGTGGAAGAGCATTCATTGCCATTTGCTCCACTGCCTTTTGTAGAGCACTAACCTTTGTTGAAGTTTAAGCATTGCTCTCCAACAATTGTTCATGACTCTTCATTAATCTGTCAAATTTGGCGTCACCCTCGCCCACTTAGTATAAGCCTGCGGAACCACCCCTAGATCCACTTGTGACCCAATCTCGAATTTCTTCGCAAATAGATTCAATCCCACTGAGGAATTCCTCTCTTGGCTTTTTCAGGATATCAGCACCAAGGGAGGATAGTATCATGGTTTTGCATAGGTTTACTAATCCTTTGTAGAACAACTGAGAGAGTTGTTCCTTGGTGAGGCCATGGTGAGGACATGTCCGGAGCAAACCTTTGTTTCTTTCCCAAGTCTCATAGATGTTCTCCGATCCAGGTTGTCTGAAGTTGTATATTTCGGCGATCATCTCCAGGGTGAGACTTGGGGTAGGAATTTATCATAAAATTTGGTTGCCATGTCCTCCCAAGTGGAAATAGTACTTGGGGTCAGACTATGGTACCAATTTCTGGCTATGCCCGTGAGGCTATGGGGGAAGAGGGAGAGTCTGACATATTGAAGGACAACATTTGAGGCAGTTAGGCTATTTGTGTGCCGCAGGAATTTTGTTATATGGAGCAAGGCCTCGTTCGGATTCGACCCATCGAACATGCCTAACTCCTTCACACATCGGATCTGATGGTATGACTTAAGTTTTTGCCACTCATCGTGCTCATTTTATGTGAGGAGAGGGAGGTTGATGGCGGGCTTCTGGCCTTGATTGGAAGGTCGGTTGATATTACGAACGGTTGCGGTTGCTATTGCACCTGTTGAATTTGATTCTATATATGTAGGGGGAGCATTTTGTTGGCTTCTTCGTTGCCTCAAGGAACAAAGGAAGGTCCTCTCTATCTCAGGAACAAGGTTGGATAAATCTTGAGGAAGACTATCCGATCGGAGAAGCATTTACCGTAGCAACTTCAAGAGGAGCAAACTAAAGATTATAGTATTTTAACAATAAAGAAAGAAAGAAAATCGAATAAAAAGAGAGTCTAAATAAAATAAGTTAAAAGAAAGGTAAAGTTGAGGGGAGCCGGGCATAGTGCCTGGAGTCGTGTGTCCGGCATCAGACTTCCTCCAATGTGCCGGGTTACCCTTACCCGGCATTACGCCAATCATTCCAATAAAAAATCAATGAATCAAAGAGTAAAGAATACGGGAAAGGAAATAAAATGAGCAGTATAAGAGACCAATTATTCATATCTCTAATTATTTTATGAAAAATAAAAAGAATGGAGAGTAGAATTGAATAAGCCGGATATGGGGCCGGATGTAACCTATCCGGCGTTGGACTTCCTCCGAAGTGCCAGGTTACCCTTACCCGTCAGAACATCCGGCGTATTCAACTAAATAAGAACAATATACGAATTAAATCAAAGAATTATGGAATAAAGAATGAAGAATAGGGTGATTACCGATTTTAGGACTTTGACTAATTCCAAGTCCCCGGCAATGGCGCCCTTTTTCTAACAGGAAAATTGATAGGATAATATATATACAAAATGAATAAAAGAATAAAAGAATTCCTACAACTCTACTACGGGTAGCAAAAATCCCGGTTGGAATATAGTGTGAGTAGATTATGACCAAGTGTATCGAACCCAAGGGACTTAGTAGAAAATTAGTCCTAATCCTCAGTAATTACCAATTCTAAATAAAGAGGGAAAAAGTAAGTAACAACTTAAACTTAAAATAACTAACTAAAATCTTAACTAAATGGTATTTACAATGATTTGTCCTAGATTCGGGATTATATCAACCAAATACAAATATGATCTCACAATAAAATTACAAGACTCGAATT
The DNA here is from genome assembly GCA_023374045.1 of Limonium bicolor. Classification (NCBI taxonomy): domain Eukaryota; kingdom Viridiplantae; phylum Streptophyta; class Magnoliopsida; order Caryophyllales; family Plumbaginaceae; genus Limonium; species Limonium bicolor. The sequence goes on along the minus strand of CM041777.1, from coordinate 139,164,431 downwards.
TAACCAAACAAAATGAACGTGCCGGATGGCCTGCCCGACATAAGATGCACGGCACATTCAAGAACTTTGAATGTGCCGGATACCAGACATCCGACAGTGTACCCGGTTTGTTCAAGTGTCAATTGTATTTCCAGTTTCGGGTCCGACAACAGGAAACTCACTACCCATTGTTGAATCAAACATATTTCACACCACGAAACAAACATGATAGTGGGGGGAAATGGGGTAAATTCGACAATCTTAAGTGTTGCTCCCACTGATGCGCAGAAGACAACGGTAAAGATGAACTAAGACTCCTTCTTTCCAATCCTACTCTTGACTGATAGAATCTCAAGTAGAACCTTGAATGAAAAGAATAAGTGATCAACATATTCAACTGTATTGACCAAAATCTTAGTGTACGCTTGTATTTATACTGAGATAATCATATTATTTGCAAGGAAAGAATCATCCCAAACCAAAAACTAACAAGGTTTTCTACTTCACCATCCATACAAATGAAAGAAAAAGAACAAAGGAAAGAAGGGAATTGGTCATAGCCTTAACCCGAAAAGATCTTCTTCTTCTCTTCAAGTGGATGAATCTGTAGACTTCCTTGGACACCAATAGTGGAGTGAGGGCGGAATTGAAGTGTGAACGGCGTGTGGAGATAAGTTGGAATGTTTGGACAAGTGGAGCCTTTCGGCTTATTTATAGGCATCATTTTCCTTGTGTGCCGGGTGAAATGCCGGGTCAGAAGTACCCGGCACCTAATAAAATACGTGCCAACTGTTAACGGTCAAAACTGCCAAAACTGAACCGATACTTGTGCCGGATAGGACGTACCCGCCCCATACCTGGTAGAGGTTGGAGTGGTAACGGTCATTAACTGCTAACGTTTGGTCAACCGTGGTGGCTTTTGCTTGTGCCGGATAGAATGTACCCGGCACTGCATCAGGAAACAACTTGTTTCTGCTCCATACTAGTGTCGTGCAGAAGTCTCCCGGCACCATATCCGGCATCACTCGGTCTTTTTGTTAGAAATTTGTTCCTTGCATGAAAAACATAAAAACATAAGTCTGAACAAATAATACACTTTATACACAATATAACATAAATACTAACTATTCTAACCTTATTTAGACTAATATACTTATAATTCTAGCATATAAAATATGATAAGTTTGCGGCTTATCAGGCAACAGGTGTAGACACTTCACCATAATCAGCTCCAGGACGCTGGCTGTAACCTTTGGCTACTAATCTCGCCTTGTATCTTTGTATTTCTCCTTTTGGGTTCTTCTTTAACTTGTAAACCCATTTAAGGCTAATGAATTTTTCTCCTTTTGTAAGGGTCATAAGATCCCAAGTATCATTTTTCTCAATGGATTTGATCTCTTCATCCATGGCTAGCCTCCATTTCATCTCTTTCATTGCCTCTTCGAAACTGAGAGGTTCACAATCTGCAAAATGATAGTAAAGAGTACATTCCTCTTCATTTTCTTGTTGATCAAGTTCCTTGTAGATATCTTCAAGTCTTCTCATATTTAATGGTTCACTAGAATTTTCATCCAAGGAAGAAAGTGATGTTGTTGCAGAGGATGTCTGTGTATAGGTGTCACAAGTGATGATGATTGTTGTGGAGTTATTGGTGTTAGAGGCTTAGGATTTGGTTCATCCTTTTGAACTTCATCATTGGTGAGTGGGAAGAAACTATATTGCTTCTTCTCATCATGACTCCAGTCCCAAAATTCTTCTTTGTTGAAAATAGCATCTCTACTCACCAAGACCTTTCTAAGACTTGGCTTGTAAAGCTTGTATCCTTTGGATTTCTGATCATAGCCAATGAAAATGTGCTTATTGCTTTTGTCATCAAGCTTTCTCCTTTCTTAATCTGGAACATGCCCATGGGAAATGGATCCAAATATCCTTAAGTGAGACAAATTTGGCTTGAAACCACTCTAGGCTTCTTGAGAGGTCTTGTCATAAAGGCTTCTTGTGGGACAACAGTTGGAAAGATATACTACACAATCCACCGCTTCAGCCCAAAATTCTTTTGGCTTGTCCTTGCTCTTCAACATACTACGAGCCATATTAAGAATGGTTCGATTCTTTCTTTCTACCACACCATTTTGTTGTGGAGACCTTGGAACTGTTAGAAACCTTCTAATGCCATTCACTTCACAAAATTCATTAAATTCATATGAAGTAAATTCACCACCTCTGTTCGTTCTCATTGACTTGATATAATATCCACTTTGATTTTCAATGAAGACTTGAATTTCTTGAACATGGAGAAAACTTTAGATTTTTCATTCAAGAAATAAACCCATGTCTTTCTACTATAATCACCAATAAAGAGTAGGAAGTGCCGACCTGAACCAAGGGACGTTGGTGTGATTGGCCCACAAACATCAGCATAAATAAGTTCAAGTGGTTTTCTTGCTCTTGTAGTGGATTTTTTAGAAAACTCTTCCGAAATTGCTTTCCAACCAAGCATCTTTCACAAAACTGTTCTGGGTGGTTGATATATGAGAGACCTTTCACCATCCTTTTCTGACCCATCATCTTCAATCTTTCAAAGTTCACATGTCTAAGCCTCAGATGCCAAACCCAAGATTCGTCTTTGACACAAGCTTTTAAACACTTTGCAACGGTAGTCTCAATATCAAGAATAAACATTCTATTTTCTGACATCGGCACCTTTGCAACCATTTTTCCATAACTATCAGTTAGGAAAAGCATTCAATTTTAAATATTGATCTCATAACCTTCTTCCATGAGTTGTCCAATACTTATAATGTTACTTTTCATGCTTGGTATGTGTGAGTCTTGATTTTTGAACCCTATCCTATGTTGATGAGATTGATTAGGATCTGGTCAGGTTCTAGGTCCACTTATAATCCAAGATTAATAACTATGTCATAAAACATTAATTACTAAGTCTTAAGTTAGCTCACTAGAACCTAATTAGAGTCGCCACCTAATTTTGACGTAGATTAAATTAGGAAATGAGAGTTTGGGTTCGGGGGCTTGGTATACGTCTTATTTAGGGTTCAATTACTTTCATACCCCTCGAAGTCGTTTTTCCTCTACTTAGTTTAAATACGGCTGATTATGAGTCGTCTTTAACCTAAATGCGCAAACTTCTGTTTTTTTTATTTTTTAACCTTTTTTTTTGACAGAATTAAAAATTGGAAAGTGAAATGGCCTAAACTAGGGTTTCGGGGGCAGAAATAGGTCAAATTTGTTTTTGTCCGTGGCCACGGACCTACTGTCCGAACCCACGGACCCTAGTTAACCTAATTATACAGAAAAGTCGAAATTAAGAGAAAACAAAATTTTGAAAAGTTCGTGGCCACGGACAGGTTGTCCGTGGGCCTGGACATGTACCGTTAAAACCCTAAACATTTGAAAATTTAGTGTCTGCCACGGTCCGGGGGCGTTTGTGGCCTCAGACACGCCGTCCGAGACCCCGGACAGGTTGTCCGTAGGCACAGACCAGCCTCAGACGGCGGCGTTCTGGTGGTTCCCGGCGGTGTTTTCGGCTCAATTTTATGTGTGTGTAGCCAATGAGATTTTAAATAAGATAGTGATCGAAAGAACTCAAATTCAATGTGAAACTTAACAAACAAGTAATTGGGCAGCAGCCAAAACCATTAGCAATTCAGAAGCTATAAAAGGTTAGTTTGCGCTCAAAATTGGACAGAAGACTAATGAAGTCATGGAGAATCAAAAGAACAAGGTCCCAACCTGTTTTACCTTCGGAGTTGATGAGACTCTTCACGTCGGGAATCTTTTGGTGCTCCGTTGAAGCCGATTCTGAATCGAGTTCGACCTGAGCTTCTGACCCTTGAGAATTGGTGGTGTTCTTCACATTTTTGTGGTGGTTTGATGGTGATTGGATGATTGTGGATGTGATGGGAATTGAAGAATGTGTTTTGGTGTTGATTTTGGTGAGATTTCGGTGTTTGATTGTGACTCGGGAGTTCAAAACGTGGAGAGAATGAGACGGCTGGCTTCTTTGATGGTCTAGGGTTCTTGGAGTCCTAATTTGATCAAGGGATAAGGTTCTTTATATTGGCTTCCTTAAAGATAGAAAAATCCGGTAAAAACTGAGATTTACCAAAGTTTTAGCTTAAGGGCTTCCAAAAGGAATTTTACTATGAAATTTTAAGCATGGGTAAAGGATGGTATTTCTGATTTTTCCAAAGTGGAATCAAATTTTTTGGATATTGGAATATTTTAAAATTTAATTTCGCGTCAGATTCAATCAGAAATTGCTAGAAAATTATTGGCAATTCAAAAAATTAAAATTCTAATGCCATTATGCCCAAAATGTCATCCTCTATCATGGATTAAAATTTAAAAGCATTTTGAATTGATTTAACCCTTCTTTGGAGGAGAGAGAAAGCTCATAGGGGGCTTAGAAGCCTTGAAAAATTATGAAAATGCCCCTAAAGATGACTAAGCTCTCCCTAGTACTCCGAGATGTGCCGATCGAACTGGGAACCCTTGCTATTTGACCAAACTGGCCTATTAGTAAAAAATTTCTTTCACGGGGGTTAAAATTATGGGTATAACAGATTGCCCCCTGTCAACTTGGATTTGTAATGGAAATGAAAAGACTAGTTGATGCTTGAGTGATACCCCAAAATTTTGGATCTTAAAAGACCCTGCATGCAGTTGAAAACCGATAAATTGTGTCGAGCTGTTCTTAGGCACTAACTACCTATGAGTAAAGTGAAAGGATGACGAGTGATTCTAAGGCATCGACCACCTAAAGGTAAAAATGAAGTAATGTCGGACTATTCTAAGGCGTCAACTACCTATAATGAATGAGAAGATGTGAAGCTATTCTAAGGCGTTTACTACCTATAATGAATGAAATGATGTCAAACTATTATAAGGCGCTGATTACCTATAATGAATGAAAAGATGTCAAGCTATTCTAAGGCGTTGACTACCTATAATGAATGAGATGATGTCAAGCTATTCTAAGGCGTTGACTACCTATAATGAATGAAATGATGTCAAGCTATTCTAAGGCGTTGACTACCTATAATGAATGAAAAGATGTCAAGGTATTATAAGGCGTTGACTACCTATAATGAATGAGATGATGTCAAGATATTCTAAGGCGTTGACTACCTATAATGAATGAAAAGATGTCAAGCTATTCTAAGGCATTGACTACCCATAATGAATGAAATGATGTCAAGCTATTCTAAGGCGTTGACTACCTAAAGTGAAAATAAAGTATGCCGAACACTCTAAGGTGTGGGGAACCTGTAATGCAAATGTAGATGTCATGCAGAAGAAGATGATATGATATGCTGATGATGCTCGGATGGTTCTGGGGACCGAAAACGTTCCAATGCTCCTGGTTGGTATACTATAGGGACTTATTGCCTCTGCCCACCAACTGAGGTGCTGGGATAACTTCTAGATTACCAAGGGGACTTATTGCCACTGCCCACTAGTTGTTTCTCCCAAAAAGTTGACATGAAGATGGGGACTTATTGCCTCTGCCCCGCCAACTTAGATCACGCTCTGTCTCATACTTGTCTTACACTAAAGATGATACTAGGTCTCATACTGGTCTCGCACTAGATTATGATGCTCGGTTTCACACTGAATGATGAAAATGCTAGGTCACGCACTGAATGAATGAAATGCTAGGTCTCAAACTGAAGTCTCATACTAAAGAAGATGATGGGCCTCGCACTGAAGAAGATGATGGGTCTCACACTGACGAAGATGATGGGTCTTGCACTGACAAAGATGATGGGTCTCGCACTGATGAAGATGCATGGTCTCGCACTGACGAAGATGATGGGTCTCGCATTGACGAAGATGATGGGTCTCGCACTGATGAAGATGCATCGTCTCGTACTGACGAAGATGATGGGTCTCACACTGATGAAGATGCATGGTCTCGCACTGAAGAAAATGATTGTTCTCACACTGATGACGATGCATGGTCTCGCACTAAAGAAAATGATGGGTCTCGCACTGATAAAGATGCATGGTCTCGCACTGAAGAAAATGATGGGTCTCGCACTGATTTTGGGTCTCAAACTAAAAATGAGTTGGATAGATAATGGTCCTGTGCAAATGCATGTGGTGAAAACCAATTGTAAAAGGGCCAAACATGGCGATGATGAGGTGTATGCAAAAGTTTGTTAAATGCAATCACAGTGCATGTAAAATACTTGTTCAAAGCAAGAAACTGTTGATAAATGTGCCAAACATGGCAATGATGAGAATTGTTCAAATCAAGAAATTGTTGGAAAATTTGCCAAACATGGCACTGATGAGAATTGAAAAATTGTTCAAAGCAAGAAATTGCTGGAAAATGTGCCAAACGTGGCAATGCTTGAGTAAAACTCTGCTGAAAAAGGAGAGTGAAATAATCGTTACCTGACTAAGAATTTCAGATCTGCACTTTGTTTCATAGATGATGAACATGCCGCTGGTGGGAGTGTGTGGTGGTCAGGACTTTTGATTGACCTGTGGTGTATGATGTGAAGGTAAAGGCTTATGTGGGCCTGTGTGGTGGTAATATTGATGATGCTCAAACTTCGGGTTTCAATTGGTGTTGTCATGGCAATTGTTAAAACCAAATTGCCCCTAGTATTTCTCCCTTAACACAACCTGTAACACCCCCAAACACTGGCCTAGGAGTTAGGGGTATTACACGCCGCGTATTATTACTTAATAACGCAAGGCTCTAATATTCAAACGCAAATAAGCAAATAAGGCCCAAAACAAAATACTTAAATAAAGTATAATCAAGATGATGTCGCAACATCCCAAAAGTACTACAGAACCCACTAAACTAATATCAGAAGCGGAAGCTAACAAAGAGGCCCAAAGGCTCAAATTCAAATACAAGTCTCAACGAAACAATTAACAAAATGAACTAAACTCCAGAGCTGCAAAGTGACCCTCGCTGATCAATCTGCAATGTTAGATAAAGTAGGGGAATGAGCACACAACTATGCCCAGTAGATGACAAACTTCATCAACCAGCATGCTCAAAACATTTTACAGAATGTTAACAAATCAGAAGGAGTCAAAGGAACCCAAAAGCATGTCAGAAAACAGAACAGAAGTCCATACGTTAGAGGACTAAACAGAGTCAGAAGCAGATAGAAGCAGAAAACAGAGTGGGACACTAGCGATCACAGCATACAGACAGAGAGCAACCAGCTCGTGAACAGAACGAGGAAACCTCACTCGTGAACAGAACAGGTGTAAACACCCTGAACAGAACGGGGAACATCACCCGTGAACAGAAGGATCCTACATAGCGCGCTACGAGACAGCGTAACCAGCCATCCAAAGGCTCAGACACAGAGATAAGTAGGTCCCAAAACAGAAGCTCAAATACAGATAAGCATATGTGCACCAAAGGCACCAGAAAGCACATAGATGGCTTGGAAATCAGAAGGGAATCCAACCCCGTAAACGGAAGTCAAAACAGAGCTCAACGAGCAAGTTATGGTCAAAACAGTACCATGTCCGAACTTGTGTCCGGACATCAATGTTCGGACACAAGTCGAGACTCAGAAGTCGAAAACAGACAGATGTCCAACATGTGTCCGAACTACCAAGTTCGGACACAGGTCGAACATTAAAACAGTAGAAGAGACAGAGGTATCCGAACATCAAAGGTCGGACAGATGTTCGGACGTTCTTCGGAAATCAGACACGCGCAGAGTCCGAACTTGTGTCCGGACATCCATGTTCGGACACAGGTCGAGACAAAATCAGAGAATACAGAAGGCTGTGTCCGAACTTCAAAGCTCGGACGGAAGTTCGGACACAGCGAAAACTTCAGAAAATTAAAGCGCAGAAGGGTATGTCGAACTTCAACGGTCGGACAGAAGTTCGGACACGCTGAAAAACACAGAGAACAGAGGCGATTTTTACACAATCAGAGGCAATAAAACAATGTCAAAACATCATACATTTGTAGAAAACAACCTTGGGGGTTTGTAATTATTCAAACAACGCAAACGGACTGATTCACAAACACAACGCAGAAGCAGATCACACACTAGAAACCAGAATTAGAAACGCCCCAAGGCTGAACACACTAATCGAATCCATCAGCCACCTACCTCGAATTAACAGCAGATGAAACACAATCTGAATGGCAGAGTCCAGACCAACACAGCTCCAGCAACGCAGACCAATAACGCAATTCCAAATCACTGATTAAATCACAATTGCAGAAACTCACAATTCAGAAAACGGAAACTCAAACCCTAAACCGGAATTGCAATCCAAAACTGCACACAATCCTCACCTGAATCTGACAGCAAAAGGAAACACAGAGGAGACTCCGAACACAGCCGCGTAGGAGATCAACACTTCTGACAATCAGATTGTGAAACCTAAATCAGAATGAGAGGAGTTCCCAAATCGCAGAATTGCACAAGAACAAACTGACGCCCTTACCTTAATCTGAACCGGAGTGCAACAGAGAGAAGGATCCACAGCAGAACTCGAATTGCAAAGCCACACACGCAGGCTTGAGGCTTAGAGAACGTAACTTCTGAGAGAGAGAGAGAGAGAGAGGAGCGTCTCGATAACTGACAAAGTGAGGGGAAAGAATGAACGTCGTGGGAGCGTGATTGAGAGAGGATAATTAAGGAATTTATTAACCTAAATAAATCCTTACCTAATTAACCAATGGCAAAAGACCTCCTCGTCCTCGCCTTTAATCCCAAGGACTTCCATGTCCTGAATTTGAAATAAACCAACTTAAAATAAGATTGTGATGAAACAAATTATAACCAAATCTTGGGTTATAACATCACCTCCCCCTTAAAAGAATTTCGTCCTCGAAATTAAAACATACCTACTGCTCGAAAAGGGCGGGGAACTTAGAACGCACTTCGCTTTCGACCTCCCAGGTCGCCTCTTCCTCCGACTGACCCGACCACTGCACCTTCACCAAGGGCATGGTCTTACTCCTGAGCTTGCGGACATCCCGCGCTAAAATCCTCAAAGGAACTGCCTCAAACGTGAAGTCCTCCCTCAACTGAAGCGGACTGAAGTCGATCACATGAGACGGGTCCGGAATATACTTCCTCAGCATAGACACATGGAACACACAGTGAACACCAGCCAACGACGGTGGCAAAGCTAGACGGTAGGCAACCGGTCCGATCCTCTCCAGGATCTCAAAAGGACCCACAAAGCGAGGGCTAAGCTTGCCTCTCTTCCCAAACCGGACAACTCCTCGAACTGGAGAAATCTTCAGATACACATGGTCGCCCACCTCAAACTCTAGAGGTCGTCTCCTCTGATCGGTGTAGCTCTTCTGACGACTCTGAGCCACAAGCAAGCGCTCTCTAATAGACTGAATCTTGCCCACAGCATCCTGCACCAAGTCTGGACCAATCGCGGCTCTCTCCTTCAGATCGTCCCAACAGATAGGTGACCTGCATCTCCTGCCATACAAGGCCTCAAACGCAGCCATCCCGATACTGGTCTGAAAACTATTATTATAAGCGAACTCTATCAATGCAACGTGCTGATCCCAGCTGCCCCCGAAGTCCAACACACATGCTCTGAGCATGTCCTCAAGGACCTAATTCGTCCTCTCTGTCTGACCATCTGACTGAGGATGGTAAGCTGAACTGAAAGACAACTTCGTACCCATAGCCTGATGCAAACTCTGTCAGAATCTGGACACGAACCTCGGATCTCGATCAGACACAATAGAAGCCGGAACTCCGTGCAGACGCACTATCTCATCCACATATAACTGAGCCAAGCGGTGCAAACTGAAAGTCTTCCTGACAGGCAAGAAGTGGGCGCTCTTCGTGAGCCGGTCCACGATGACCCAAACCGCATCAAAACCCCTCGGAGTCTTAGGCAGTCCCATGACGAAGTCCATACCGACTCTCCCACTTCCACTCCGGAACGGGAAGGGGCTAAAGCAAACCAGCTGGTCTCTGATGCTCTGCCTTGACCTGCTGACAGGTCCTACATCTGGATACAAAGTCGGAGATGTCCCTCTTCATATTACTCCACCAGAATGTCTCACGTAGGTCCCGGTACATCTTCACACCTCCTGGGTGTACCGAGTACGGAGCTCCATGAGCCTCCTGCATAATCTCCTCGCCTCAAGGCGTCGTCTGCCGGCACACAACACGGCCTCTGAATCTCAGACAACCATCCTCTGAAACTCTGAACTCGGACTCCTGACCAGCAGACAAACTCTCTCTGATCTTACCCAACCCGACGTCGAGCTCCTGACTGGCCTTGATCTGGTCGATCAAGGTAGGCTGAATCTGCAACGCTGCCAACATCCCAGACCTCTCTGGACGAACAACCCAGATACCCATACGCTGCAACTCAAGAGCAGACCTCTGCACACCAGACAAAGCACAAACGGTCCCAGATGGACCCCTCCTACTGAGCGCATCAGCACCACATTCGCCCTCCAGGATGGTAGAGGATCTCCAAATCATAGTCTGCAGCAACTCTAGCCACCTCCTCTGCCTCAAGTTCAACTCCTTCTGAGTGAACAGATACTTGAGGCTCTTGTGGTCCGTAAAACCTTGCACGCCGCTCCATAGAGGTAATGCCTCCAAATCTTCAAGGCAAACACAGCAGCTAACTCCAGGTCGTGGGTCGGATAGTTCTTCTCATATGGCTTCAACTGACGAGAGCCATATGCTACTACCTTCCCATGCTGCATCAGCACACACCCAAGTCCCTTATGGGACGCATCACAGAAAACCTCCAGACCCTCATTACCCTCTGGAAGGGTCAGAATCGGCGCAGATGTCAACCTCTTCTGCAGCTCCTGAAAACACGCTCACATGCCTCACTCCACTCGAACTTCACATCCTTCTGCAGCAGACGAGTCAAAGGGATCACTAGCTTGGAGAAGCCCTCCACAAACTTACGATAGTAGCCCGCTAGTCCAAGGAAGCTACGTATCTCTCCAACATTAGTAGGCCTGGCCCACTCAGTAATAGCCCTAATCTTCTCCGGATCCACAGAGATACCATCCTTAGAGACCACATGTCCCAAAATACCACCTGATCCAGCCAGAACTCACACTTCTTCAGCTTCGCGTACAGCTCCTTCTCCCTCAGAGTCTGGAGAACGGTCCTCAAATGCTCCTCGTGCTCCTCAGCACTCTTGGAATACACCAAGATGTCATCTATAAATACCACGACGAACTGATCCAGAAAGGGTTTGAACACCCGGTTCATCATATCCATAAACACAGAAGGCGCATTCGTCAGACCGAATGGCATCACTAGGAACTCGTAATGTCCATAACGAGTCCTGAAGGCGGACTTAGGCACATCGTCTGCCTTAATCCTCAGCTGATGATAACCGGACCTCAGATCGATCTTCGAAAACACCTTAGCTCCTGCTAACTGGTCGAACAAGTCATCAATGCGCGGGAGAGGATACCTATTCTTAATGGTAACCTTGTTGAGCTCCCTGTAGTCAATGCACAAACGCATGCTACCGTCCTTCTTCTTAACAAATAACACCGGCGCTCCCCAAGGCGACACACTAGGGGATGAAGCCCTTATCCAGCAGCTCCTGCAACTGGACCTTCAACTCCTTAAGCTCAGCAGGCGCCATGCGGTATGGGGCCTTAGAATCGGCTGAGTCTCAGGTGCGAGCTCGATCGAGAACTCCACCTCTCTGACAGGGGGAAGCCCAGGTACATCATCCTGGAACACATCTGGGAATCTCTGACTACTGGAATGTCCTCCAACTTCGCATCCTTGCGAACCTCAGGGATGTAGCACAGATATCCCTGGCATCCTTTCCTCAGAAAACGAAACGCCTGCATGGCTGAAATCACTGGCGGCGAGCACGGGAGTCCATTCCCTGCTACAACTAGGCGGGGCTGACCCGGCTCCTCAAAGGTGACTCTCGAAGCAGCACAATCAATGTGGGCATGGTGCGCAGCAAGCCAATCCATGCCCAGAATCACATCAAAAGAAGTCATCTCCATAGGGATGAGGTTAGCAAACAGAGTCCTATCTCTGACTAACACAGGACTATCTCTACAAACAGATTCAGAAGCATAGAAGAGTCTAACTAATGGACTATGCACACACAGCTCAACACCCAGAGGCACAACAGGCAAACCGAGCTCACCCACTAACTCAGCAGAAATAAAAGAGTGGGTGGCTCCAGAGTCAAACAAGCAGAAAACAGAACGAGAAGACAGCTGGAGAATACCTGTGACAACTCTGTCAGTCGATCGGTCTCTCTCTCCAGCCATCGCGTACACTCTGGCCTGGCCCTGGGGCTTCTTCTGCTCAGCCCGGTCTCGATCTCTGGACCCTGAAGCAGACTCACCAGCTCTACCTCCAGAGCTACCTCTGCTCCTCTCGGCCTGAGGGCAGTCAGCTATCCTATGTCCCATGGACCCACACTTGAAGCAGGCTCCAGACTTCCTGTAGCAGTCCTGACCTCTGTGAAACTTGCCACAGACCTGGCACTTCGGAGCAGGAGCTGACGAAGACGAACCACCTCATCTCGCGAACGGTCCCCAGAGCGGTCTCCAGCTCGGTCTCCAGTAGACTGCTTCTTCTGAGAAGCAGACTGATCCCTCCTATCGCTCTCGTCGGACCTCTGCTTCCTCTTCTGGTCCTTCCCTCCAGACTGGCGACCTCTCAAGTCGGCCTCTACCAACAGGGCGACATCAGCTACGTCCCTGAAGGTCTTGTGACGCAGAGGCGTCACAGCAGAACGGATCAGGCCTCAGGCCACTCTCAAACTTCCTGGCCTTCCTATGCTCGTCAGGCTCAGGTGCAAACTTCGACAGGCTGATGAACTTCCTGACGTACTCCTCCACACTCATATCCCGACCCTGGCGTAGTCGGTTATACTCCAGAATGCGCTGGTCCTTATAAACGTCGGGGTAGAACTGCTTGTTGAACTCCCCAGTGAACTGCTCCCACGTCCAAGGCTGTGGGAATCTCCCCATCACTGACCTCCACCACTCCTTGGCTTCGGCCTTAAAAGGAAAGTAGCAAAGTCGACCTTCTGCTCCTCCTCAGAGCCCATCACACGCAGCAAATCCTCCACCTCTGACAGCCAGTGACTGGCCTCCTGGGGGTCTCCTGCCCCATCGAACGACGGCGGCTTCAGCTTCATGAACTCCTGAAGCGCCTTCACATTTCTGCCTCCAGCATCCGCCCCAGCTGGGCCTGCTCCGCCAGCTGGTCCTCCTCCAGCTGGACCACCCCCTGCAGCCATGGTCTGCATGAGCTGCGTCATGAACTGCTGAACAGCATCAGCCACATTTCCTGGAGGGTTCGTTGCTCTTCTTGGCGGCATTCTGAAAGTCCAACAGCAGGCAGTTAGACTCAGACACTAACACTGACGTTTCTGACTGACTGGCTAACTTAAAATCCCAGCAGATTAGAACCCAGAGCTCTGATACCACTAAATGTAACACCCCCAAACACTGGCCTAGGAGTTAGGGGTATTACACGCCGCGTATTATTACTTAATAACGCAAGGCTCTAATATTCAAACGCAAATAAGCAAATAAGGCCCAAAACAGAATACTTAAATAAAGTATAATCAAATGATGTCGCAACATCCCAAAAGTATTACAGAACCCACCAAACTAATATCAGAAGCGGAAGCTAACAAAGAGGCCCAAAGGCTCAAATTCAAATACAAGTCTCAACGAAACAATTAAAAAATGAACTAAACTCCAGAGCTGCAAAGTGACCCTCGCTGATCAATCTGCAATGTTAGATAAAGTAGGGGAATGAGCACACAACTATGCCCAGTAGATGACTAACTTCATCAACCAGCATGCTCAAAACATTTACAGAATGTTAACAAATCAGAAGGAGTCAAAGGAATCCAAAAGCATGTCAGAAAACAGAACAGAAGTCCATATTAGAGGACTAAACAGAGTCAGAAGCAGATAGAAGCAGAAAACAGAGTGGGACACTAGCGATCACAGCATACAGACAGAACGAGCAACCAGCTCGTGAACAGAACGAGGAAACCTCACTCGTGAACAGAACAGGTGTAAACACCCGTGAACAGAACGGGGAATCACCCGTGAACAGAAGGATCCTACATAGCGCGCTACGAGACAGCGAAACCAGCCATCCAAAGGCTCAGACACAGAGATAACTAGGTCCCAAAACAGAAGCTTAAATACAGATAAGCATATGTGCACCAAAGGCACCAGAAAGCACATAGATGGCTTGGAAATCAGAAGGGGAATCCAACCCCGCAAACGGAAGTCAAAACAGAGCTCAGACGAGCAAGTTATGGTCAAAACAGTACCATGTCCGAACTTGTGTCCGGACATCAATGTTCGGACACAAGTCGAGACTCAGAAGTCGAAAACAGACAGATGTCCGAACATGTGTCCGAACTACGAAGTTCGGACACAGGTCGAACTTCAAAACAGTAGAAGAGACAGAGGTGTCCGAACATCAAAGGTCGGACAGATGTTCGGACGTTCTTCGGAAATCAGACACGCGCAGAGTCCGAACTTGTGTCCGGACATCATGTTCGGACACAGGTCGAAGCCAAAATCAGAGAATACAGAAGGCTGTGTCCGAACTTCAAAGCTCGGACGGAAGTTCGGACACAGCGAAAACTTCAGAAATTAAAGCGCAGAGGGCATGTCCGAACTTCAACGGTCGGACAGAAGTTCGGACACGCCGAAAAACACAGAGAACAGAGGCGATTTTTACACAATCAGAGGCATTAAAACAATGTCAAAACATCATACATTTGTAGAAAACAACCTTGGGGGTTTGTAATTATTCAAACAACGCAAACGGACTGATTCACAAACACAACGCAGAAGCAGATCACACACTAGAAACCAGAATTCGAAACGCCCCAAGGCTGAACACACTAATCGAATCCATCAGCCACCTACCTCGAATTAACAGAAGATGAAACACAATCTGAATGGCAGAGTCCAGACCAACACAGCTCCAGCAACGCAGACCAACAACGCAATTCCAAATCACTGATTAAATCACAATTGCAGAAACTCACAATTCAGAAAACGGAAACTCAAACCCTGAAACCGAATTGCAATCCAAAACTGCACACAATCCTCACCTGAATCTGACAGCAAAAGGAAACACAGAGGAGACTCCGAACACAGCCGCGTAGGAGATCAACACTTCTGACAATCAGATTGTAGAAACCTAAATCAGAATGAGAGGAGTTCCCAAATCGCAGAATTGCACAAGAACAAACTGACGCCCTTACCTTAATCTGAACCGGAGTGCAACAGAGAGAAGGATCCACAGCAGAACTCGAATTGCAAAGCCACACACGCAGGCTTGAGAGCTTGAGAGAACGTAACTTCTGAGAGAGAGAGAGAGAGAGAGAGAAGCGTCGATAACTGACAAAGTGAGGGGAAAGAATGAACGTCGTGGGAGCGTGATTAGAAGAGAGGATAATTAAGGAATTTATTAACCTAAATAAATCCTTACCTAATTAACCAATGGCAAAAGACCTCCTCGTCCTCGCCTTTAATAAGAAAGACCTCCATGTCCTGAATCCAGAATCCATCCACATAAGGCCACTTGTGACAAAAAAAATATAACCAAATCTTGGGTTATAACAATTTTCACCCACAAATTTCTCTAGAGTTCAGTGATCTATTACTTGGAGATTAACCTTACTTTTCAATTCCTCGATGATTGACTCCAAGGCCTTATATTTCTTCTCCATAGCGGCTAACTGAGCATTCATGCTCACCTGTTTTTGAAATGTCAACCATTAGTAGGGACCAAAATCAACAGAAAGGGTTGAACCAAAGTTATAGATTGGGCAATGGACACTTGATTTAAATGTAGTGATACTTGGATCGAATAGTATTATGAGCTAAAGATGAAGCATGGGGCCAAATTATTATAAGAATGGGGCCACCTGGACCGGAATGTGTTTGGGAATGAAGTTAGGCACATGGGCCAGAAGAGACCACATGAATGGGTTGTTGGGCTGAGAAAGATTTCAAGGAAATGTTTTAATTCAAATGGATTATCTTTTGCTGTGGGCCTAAGCCTAAATAGATAATTCAGATTTGTCCGAAAGGGAAGTCTCCCAGACCTAGGTTTTTAGGCCGAAGCCCAAATGACTTCTCATCTAAACCAAATATGGGCCTTTGGGCTGCAAACAATAAATTCGAAAATTTGAGTTGGGCTGAACCTGGTGTAAGGAAAACTTCTATCAATTTCTAAGGCTGCTGATGGGCCGATCATACAAGCAAACAAGGCTTACACACAAGTTCAACATGTCCTCACTAGACGCTTGAATCAACTTGGGTAAGGATCGATCCGAAGAGGTGCTTGGGGCTTGGGCCCAGGTCACCGCAAAGAGATAGGCTTTGCGCGCTATTTTCTTAGGGGTTCCCCACTTTTTTCACATCACCGCAAGGTGTGCGTCTACAGTCGGTTCTTGGACTGGCCAAACGTTCGGCTCGGTAAGGATACTGCCAGGAAAATGCTTGGAGCCGAAGCCCGGGCATTAAGGGGATGTGGCTAGACGACATCCTTCTCTTTCCCCCCACGTATTCACATCACCTAGAAAGGTGTGAGTCTCTGACAGGGGTCGCCTAATGCGGGTCCCGAGGTGAAATCGGTTTGCGTAGACCCTTGCTCGCATGATGCAAAATTGTGAAAATTTAAAGTGCGCACAAAAGTAAACAAACAACATAATAAAATCCGTAAAAAATAATTTCGAGTTAAGCCCTCTTATCTTAAAATTAAACAAGTTAAAATTAAGAGTCAATGTCCCCAATAGAGTCGTCAGTCTGTGAGCCTCAATTTTTGAACCTCTATCCAATGTTGATTCGGGTTGATTAGGATCTAACCGGGTTCTATGAACACTTATAACTTAAGCTTTAATAACTATGTTAGAAAACATTAATTATTAAGAATCTATGCTAGCTCATTAACCTATTACGAGTTGCCACCTAAGTTTTAACCTAAGTAAACTTGAAAGGTAAGAGTTCGGGTTCTGGGCTTGGTATAGATCTTTTCCGGGTTCAAATTACTTTCACTACCATTCTAAGTCGTTTTTCCTCTACTTATGTTATTTACAGCTTATTACAGGGTCGGTTTAACATATGTGCGTAAGTTTCTAGTTTTTTTATTTTTTAACATTTTTTAATTAAAAGTCAAGTGGAAATTGAAATTACCAAAACTAGAGTTATGGAAGCCAAACTAGGTCAAATTTTAATTATGTCTGTGGCCACGGACCTAATGTCCGAACCTACGTACCCTAATTAAGCTAGTTATACAAAAAAGTTGGAATTCTAGAAAAACAAAATTTTGTAAAGTCTAGGGCCACGGACAGGCGTTTGTAGGCCCTGACATATGTTTAAAAAACCTATAATTTTGAAAAAAAATTAAATCCCGCCACCGTCCGAGGCCGTCCATGGCCACAGACCGACCGTCCGTAGGCATGGACTAGCCATGAACTGTGGCTTTCGTGCACTTCCCAGCGGTGTTTTCGGCTCAAATTTTATGAATACATAGGCTGAAAGATTCCCAGTATGTTAGTGATCAAAATATTTCAGTTTGAATTTGAATTAATGATGAAACTTAGTAAACAAGTTATTAGGCAAAAACAAAAACAAACTTCAATTCGGGAGCCAGAAAAGTTTGGTTCGATCCAAATTTTTGCAGAGAGTGTGTTAAGTCGACGGGAGTTAGAAAACCTGGATTCTAACTTGTTTTTCCCTCGAGGTTAGTGAGTTCCTTCACGCCGGAAATCCTCGGAAGCTTTGTTGTTGGCAGTCACAGATTGAGTTTGAACCGAGCTTCTGACCTTTGATTGTTGATGATGTTACCCATGTTTTGGAAGTGGTTTGGTGGGTGTTGATGATCTTTGAGGCAATGGGAGTTCAAAAATGAGTTTTGGTGATGATTTAGTGGAATTTTGGTTTAGAATCGGGGCTCGGGAGTTTAAAATGTGAGAGATTGGTGATGGTTGGGAGTTCTGACTTCCTAGGGTTCTTGATGATCTGATTAGTTCAAGGGAAAAGATCCCTTAGACAGACAACACTAAAGATATAGTAAACTTGGTAAAAGACCGAAGTATACCGGGATTTTTTGGGTGACTTCCCGAAGGAATCTGACTATGAATATTTACCGACATGTAAAGGAAGACATTTCTGATTTTTCTAAAGAAAATTGGGAATTTTTGGATAAAAGAATATTTGTAAATCAATTTTTCGTTAGATCTGTTCAGAAATTACAAGGAAAATATTGGAAATTCCAAATTTGAAACTTCAAAGCCATTATGCTCAAAATGTCATCCTTTACCATGTGTTAAAATTTAAAAGAATTTTGAGTTGATCTAAGTCATTTTCGAGGGAGAGAGAAAGTTTACGAGATGGCTTAAAAGCCCTAAAAATTATGGAAATACCCCTCATGGTGATTAAGCTGTCACCATTGATCATGCTAGGATAGGGGAAGTTCTTAAAACATTCTAATCAACTCGGGATTCCATTCCCTTGACCATTTTTCCCTTTAAACAATTTGTGTCCTAAGAGACACCCTTTTCTGGGGGTTGAAATTTCAGGTATAACACCCCGTGTACTAGATCATTCAAGATCGAACCATGTAATCCTTGTGTTGTGTCACTTACTTAAAAGTCACTAATCATAGCCCTTATCCATAACATAAGAAAGAGTTAATCTAAACCTACAATACATATTACACTCTAACACTAACAAAAGCTTCTTCCATAGTGGTAGGACCCATAGGGAGTCAATTCCACTCTTATCACTATTATTCTCAAAAGTGGCACCGCTACCACCCCTCCTAATTATAGAGCTATTTTTGTTGCAATGACATTTTATAAAGTTATTATCAAAGTATATATTGGTAGGCTTAAAGAGGTTCTCTTCCCTTGTGACCCATAATCATACTAAACTTTTTTATATCAAAGTTAGGCTCATATCAGACAACATCCAACTATGCTCATGTCTAATGAAGCATTACCAAAAATCCCATACCTCCCCTTGGTGTATGATAAGGTGAATATTCAAAAGATATTGACCCGGAGAATTAAACTTTTTTTTCCAATTGATTATGACCTTCCTAATCCTTCATTCTTTCCCCATGTCTTTCTGCACTGAAGAATACAATGTGTTTCCACCACTTCATTCTTTATCAACCTAAATGGCTCCTACATGGGTTACTTCAAGGGCCAACGTGGGCTTACCACCACCGCTATCCTCTTATGCACCGAAAATGTTCTCTATGGTGTGGTTTGGTTGACCCTCTTCTATCAGCATTCCTAATAATGTGATTAAGGGTATCAACAAGCTTCTTCGTACCTTTGTATGTTTGGATGACCCTAGCAGCATATCACCCCCACCCCTCACTCAATTGGAACATCATATGCACCACTAAGAACACATAGGTGTGAACTTAAGGATATCAAAAAATGGAACCTCTACTTTCTGCATAAAAGATTTGGGGCACATCCCACAATTATGTAAAACTTTAGCTTTGATAGATTCATATTTTCCACCTTTAAAACTCCACCTATGAAACTCCATAATTTGGATAACAACCATCAAAAGTGATGACCCTTAGATTTTGAATCTTGTTTACACTATCGTGATTGGTAGATTTCTAAATATGGCTCCACTTTTGAAGTCTCCTTCCTTCTTCACTCTTACCTGAATTGTCCCTGCTTAGTAGGTTGTACTAAGGCTCTTGCCCTATCCTCTCACCCTTCCATAACACTCATTTTGCTGGGAAACCAAGACAACCCCCAAATCCAATTAATTTTTTTTTTATCATTCTAAATTCCTTCTTACAACTAGTGATAGGCTCGAAACATGGGGCATCACGTTGCTAATAGATGCAAGCTCTATAAGTTAGCTCATGAGATAATAGAGCCGCCTTTTTTTTCAGGTCCTCTTGCAGGGTATGATGGACTATTTGTGATTGGCTTGGGATTTCTACTAAACACTTCAACCTTAGTCTCCTTAGTACGTTAGACCTGTGGATTTTGTGCGAAGAGCATGTATCACACCCACAATGTATGGTATTAGGATTGAATGGTGCAAACGGGCTATAATGAACTAGAGTTGAGATGTCTCCAAGTTTATCGCAAGTTCTCTATCAAGTGTTTTTCTGGATGTATCTTGGATTTCTACTCTTGACCGTAGTTAGCTTGAGCATATACTTAGCACATAGATTTTTTAGGAGTTTTTTTTTGTTGTTCTACGTTACCTCATTATGCATAGTTCTCAGCATAGGACAGTTTTTTCGCCTCACTTTTCTTTGTATAATGGCAACTAGTCTACTCAATTTCCCGTAGATATCTAACTAATTAGTCGATGCAATTCCTCTGATTGAAGTTAAATGATACTACCTCCGTCCTATCCAGATACTGCTTTCATCCCACCAGGATTGTCATGTTTGTTTATTGACACGTTTTGAGGTACAGTAGAAAAAAAGGTTGAGTGTAAAGTGTAAGTTCCTACAATATGAGTCTACAACTGAGATTGTATAGTAGATAACCAAGATAAGGATACCTTTAACTTTAGAAGCAACAAATTATGAAACGAGTTCTTTATTGAACCTGATGTTACAGAATGATGTATCCCACTGGATACAAAAATCTAAACATGTTGGAACAGAAGTAATATCGCAAGAACCCTAGATATACGTTTTCTCACTTCTCACTTACACTGAATCACTAAGAAAGAAACTCAATTTGCAATTATAGAGAATTCCCAAAACTTAGTAATACATAAACCCTAGAAAGTTTGATTTCTCTATTCTCTTATGCGCTGTTGATTCAACCTTCTAACTCTAATCTTGGGATTTTATAGATGTTTAGATGAGATTTTTTTGTGTCCTTGATTTAAGCGTGATTTATTTATCTAACAAAAACGTGTATCTCTTATTAACGAGAAACAAATTTGGTATATTAATCACCGACTTGAGCTATTCTGAAATAATCTGCCGTATATTAATCACTTCTTTGCTCAGTTTACTACTAATTAAGTTTGGTGATCAAAGTATACGCTACTTAACAAAAATGGATTGGACTAAATTATTTAAAGCAAAAGTAAAATGCATCAAGAAACAGTTTACTGATAACCCAGCTGGAATAGCAATAAGATGTTTGTTGGTTCATATAAAAATGATATTAGACACCTCATCTGATCTGACTCTTCCAAGACTGTTGTCTGTACTTTTACACTTTCCCACGCTTCGAAATATATTGTATTGATCCAAAATATTTACCCACTTTTCCCATCACGGCGACACCATCCCATTCCCATCAATCTTGAGCATCGATCCTAGCTAGCTGAACATCCATCCTTCTCAACTCCTCTCATCATCGATATATGCATGGGTACTACTAAACTATAATGGAGTTCCTAATCATCGTCCTCCTGTCCTGCTGTATCTTCCTCTCACAATTCACTTCCTCCTCTGATAATCATGTTCAACCCAAACCCAGTCCACTCGGCTGCACTATCACCCCCTCCGACGCCTTCATCTTCACTTGTCCCCAAACCACCGAATGCAATACCTTCGCAATCCTCAGAACAAATCAATACTACTCCTCACTCTTCAACCTCAGTCATTACCTCAACATCGATCGCCATCTCATCTCCACCACCAACGGATTCTCATCCGAAACCGAATTCCTCATCCCCAACACACCACTCCTCATCCCCATCACTTGCAAATGCTCATCCTCCTCATCTCCCTTCCACGCAGATCTCGTCCGCACAGCCATCGCCGGTGAGACACTCTACACAATTTCATCTTCCCTCGAAGGCCTTACTACCTGCGCTTCAATTGCTAAGAAAAACCCATTTCTTTCACCAATTCACCCCGTCGGTGACCGAGCTCGCGTCTCCGTCCCGTTAAGGTGCGCTTGTCCAAGTAATTCCGAATTCCAGTCCGGGACAAAATTGCTCATCGCTTACCCTGTCCGTGAGACGGACTCTGTTTCCACTTTAGCATTGGAGTTTAATTCCACCACTGAAGCTATTGTTTCAGTTAATAAGAACAAATCCGCCGCCGTGACCAACGGTTATTATAAGTTCAACCCGCAGAACCTAGTCCCTGGTTCAACCATTCTGATCCCTTTATCAGAGAAACCACTTCTCGGTTCACTTGCAAAACCACAACAACCTTGGTTAAGATTTCCTCCCACCGCAACATCTAGCAGCACCAATCAAAACCATACTACTACTACCAATCACATCCATCCTAGTAACAAGAAAAAACCAAGGATGTCAAAAGCAAACCGTATCTGTCTCACTGTAATCGCGATCATCACAGTCATATTCAGTATCACCATTTCAGTCGTCGTGGTATTATCCCGACGGAAAGACAAAGCTACCATGAACAAAGGAAAAAAGAGGAATAACAACAATAGTACTAAAAAGAATGTGATGATTAACGAAGATGTAGAGCTACGGAATCTTAGTATCAGAACCACAAGTGAAAAGAAAGTTTCATTTGAAGGATCAACATTTGTCGACGGTCAAATGACATCGGATACAACAACGACGACTCCACATAAACCTCCACTCGAGATCTACACATTGACTGAACTTGTACGCGCAACTGATAACTTCAATGATCATAATCACGTGGATGGCACGGTTTACCATGGCAGATTAAAAGGTAAAGATGTAGCTAAAACGCACCACTTCAGACGTTGTAGCGAAAGTTGACTACGGGTTGTTTCACGACTCGGGCTACTCACATCACCCGAATATAATCAGACTCATGGGGTCTTGTTTGGTTGAGAACCACGTCGTCGACAATAATGATAATGATAATTCGTTTCTGGTGTTTGAGTATGCAAACAATGGATCACTTAAGGATTGGGTACATGGTGGATTGGCAGTGAAGACTCATTTTATAGCGTCATCTTACTGTTTTTTAAACTGGAAACAGAGATTGAAGATCTGTCTTGATGTTGGGTTGGGTTTACGGTACATGCATGAAATTGTGAGTCCACCGTATGTGCATCGGAATTTGAAGAGTCGGAATGTGTTTCTTGATCAGGAGTTTAATGGTAAGATTGGGAATTTTGGTATGGCACGATGCGGTGGACACATTAGAAAAACTGATTATGAAGGATTATTCTGTTCCAGTGATCCCGAATCTTGGAATACAGGGTACTTGGCGCCTGAGTTAGTGAAACACGGTGTCACATCTACGGCAACAGATGTGTTCGCATTTGGAGTTGTACTGCTCGAGCTTTTAACGGGGAAAACGCCGTTAATAAACACCTACGATTCTGATGACGGTGGTCAGGAAAAGGAGGTGACCATTTTGCTTGCCGATAGGGTTACCAAGGCAGTGAATGATGACGACAAGTTGCGGGAGTGGATGGACTCAGCGCTGGGGGAGAATTATAGGTGGGAGGAAGCGGTTAAGCTGCTGAGGATAGCCACGGGGTGTGTGGATGAAGACCCGTCCATAAGACCAACGGCTGGGGAGATAGTAGAGGAGTTGTCCAGGATGGTGGTGGACAAAGATGAAGAAGAGGCCGTAAATGGAATTGAGACCGAGGAGGAGTGTAATTTGATGCATGAGAGTTCGTCAAAGCCGTTGGTTATGGGAAGAATACTGATGAGTAACTAGATCTGTCCATCGAATCAGCTGCCTCCTGGTTTTGATTGTTCCGATAAGCAAGCAGATTAGTGATGATGTGATCTGTTTATGTATACGCTTATTGTAATATGCAGTTTATGTACCGATAAGAGAGTTTGTGTATATTACTGGCTTTTGATGTCTTTTATACGAAATAGGCGAATTAGAACTAGAGCTACTCATGTCTAAAATGTAATTGGTTTGCAATATCAAGAAAAGTGGGTGGCCGGATCTGGGGTGGAGCTATGGTATAAGGTGTAGGCTGTCCACCTGTCAACGAGTATCGGGAGTTTTTGGGGTGAATGTCATAAAAAAATATCATTTAAAACAAGATGCATCATGGATATGTTTTGATAAACCTAAAATTTTATGTTTTTAAAATGAGTATATATTATATATTTTAAAGTGAATCTTATTCATTAACAAAATGAATCTTCTTTAATAATAAAATGAACCTTATTCATTAACAAAATGAATCTTCTTTAATAATAAAATGAACCTTATTCATTAACAAAATGAATCTTCTTTAAAATCTACTTCTCTTAAAATTAAAATTCATTTTTTCGAAAAACAAAGAATTCACATTATCTAAAGTGAAAGGTTCACTTTTCTTGAACATTTGATTAAATGTTCTTGAACGAAATATTCACTTTTAAATAAATGAAAGGTTCATATTGTTCTCACATAAGTTTGTGGTAATGTTATACCCAAAATTTCAACCCCCCGGAAGAGAGTCTCTACTAATAGGCTAGTAGCGAGGGTTCCCAGTTCGATCGGCACATTTCAGAGTACTAGGGACAGCTTAGTCATCTCCAGGGGCATTTTCGTAATTTTTCAAGGCTCCTAAGCCCCCCTATAGGCTTTCTCTCTCCTCCAAATAAGGGTCAAATCAATTCAAAATGCTTTGAAATTTTAACCCATGATAGAGGATGACATTTGAAGCATAATGGCGTTGGAATTTTGATTTTATGAATTTCCAATAATTTTCTAGCAATTCCTGATTGAATCTGACGAGAAATTGAATTTAAAAATATCTCAATATCCAAAAAATTTCGATTCCACTTTAGAAAAATCATAAATATCATCCTTTACCCATGTGTAAAATTTTATAATCAAATTCCCTTTGGAAGCCCTTAAGCTAATACGTCGGTAAACTGGACACCCAGTCCGCACCCACGGACGCTATGTCCGGGGTCCTGGACACCCAGTCCGTAAGCCCGGACGGTGGCGGGATATTTTTATTTTCAAAAGTTAGGGTTTTATAAAACATGTCCGTGTCCGTGGCCCCGGACTTTTCAAAATCACATTTCTGTTTTAATTTGACTTTTCTGTGTAATTAGGTTAACTGGGGTCCGTGGGTTCGGACAATAGGTCCGTGGCCGCGGACAAAATCAAAATTCGACCTAATTCTGCCTCCGAAACCCTAGTTTAGGTAGTTTTAATTTCACTTTAATTTCCTGTCAAAAAACGTTAAAAAATCAAAAGAAACAAAAGCGCGCACCTAGGTTAAAAACGACTTTGTAGTAAGCCGTAAATAAACCAAGTAGAGGAAAAACGACCTAGGAAGGGTAATGAAAGTAATTGAACCCTAAATAAGTCGAATACCAAGCCCCCGAACCCGAACTCTACCTTTCCTAATTTACTCTAGGTTAAAATTAGGTGGCGACTCATAATAGGTTCCAATGAGCTTGCTTAGGTTTTAATAATTATTGTTATATGACATAGTTATTAATCTTAGGTTATAAGTGGACCTAAAACCCGAATAGATCCTAATCAGGTTAATCAACATATGGTAGGGTTTAAAATCGAGGCTCACAGACTGGCGACTACGCTGGGGATCAACTTCTTAATTTTAACTTGTTTAATTTTAAAAAAGAGGGCTTAACTCGAAAATGTTTTTTTATGGCTTTATTATATTGTTTGTTTACTTTTGTGCGCAATTTAAATTTATGTACCTTTGCATCATATGAGAGCGAGGGTCCATGCAAACCGATTTCACCCTGGGACCCGTTTGAGGGTCCCCTGTCAGGGACTCACACCTTTTAGGTGATGTGAATAAGCGGGGGAAAAGAGGAGGATGTCGTCTAACCACATCCCCTTAATACCTGGGCTTTAGCCCCAAGCCTTTTCCTGGCAGTGCCCTTACCTAGCCCATTGTTTGGTCAGTCAAAGACCCGACCGTAGACGCACACCTTCAGGTGATGTGAAAAAAGTGGGGAAGCCCAAAGAGAATAGCGTGCAAGCCCTATTCCTTTGTGGCGACCAGGGCCCACGCCCCAAGCACCTCTCCGGATCGATCCATACCCGAATTGGATAAGTGTCAAGTGAGGACATGTAGAATTTGTATGGGTCTTGTCTGCTTGTGTGATCGGTCCACTACCCAGCCTAGGAATTGATAGGAACTTTTCCTACATCAACTCAGCCCAACCCGAATTTACGTCTTTTGTTTGCGGCCCAGAAGCCCTGTTTGGTTTGATATGTGAAACATTTGGGCTTCGGCCCAAAAGTTTAGACTTAGGTGATTTCTCTCTTTCGGCCCAATTTGAATTATCAATTTAGTTCTAGGCCCATGAAAAAACAAATCCACCTAAAGCGATCCATAAAAATCCATCAGGACTTTCCTTTTCGAGGCCCATTCTAGTACAGGAAGACTTTTCACTCGGGTTTTGACCCACGATCCTAGACATGAGTATCATCTTCAGGCCCAATCATAATCACTCGACCCAAATTCCAATTCAAATCCAGAACATGGCTTAGAAATCACTTCGGCCCGTGCGCTTTACTTCTAGCCCAAACACATTCTGGCCCAAGCGCCCAATTCTCAGAACATTCCGGCTCAAGAACCACGCTCTTCAAACATTTCAGCCTAGGCACCTGTTCACAGCTCATGAATCATTCCAGCCCATGTGCTGAAATACCCCTAAATTAATTTAAATTAATTTAGGGGATTTCTTTTATTAAACCATAAATAATACTATTAATATTAAATTATGGTATGGAATTATGAATATTAAATTATTATATGGAATTGTGAAATTTATTTAGGGGTTTTCTCCTATTTAACCCTAATTATTATACATTATTATATAGTATTATGAATTTAATAATAAGATTTATAAGTCAATAAATCTTGGGAAAATTTCTAAACACTCCAAATATATTATAAAGATTTTAGGAAGTGTTGGAACATTGTTTTGAAACATAAAAGTCAATATAAAATTCTAGAAACCTTAAAGCTTATTAAGCCTTGCTAGAGTTGACTTTTTGAGAATGATCAAACCAGGCCATGAAACCTATACCAATAAATAGGTTATGAAAAACCATGAAGATCGATAAAAAGAACGTTAAAAACGGATCATCCTAGCCAAAGTTATGATAAATTGAAGTTTAGAGCCAAAATTTTGAAGAATGCTGACGTGTCCAGGGCTAGGGACATGTGTCGCGCCCAGTCAGCACCCAGGTTACTTAATCGGTTGAGTTTCCAGCAGTTTGGGCATGTCATAGGTCGATCTTTAGACGCCTATATCTTTTTCTCTACTCCACCATTTGGTATGCCGTTTGTTTCATTCGATTCTCCTATCTTTCCTCTTTCCAACCATTACTCACACACCATCTAACTCCTTCTACAATGATCGGAAAGTTGTTCCAAAGTTGCCTCCTCGCTAGTTCGTAACCCAGAATTCCGGTTTTTCCTGAGATCGGGTAAACTTCGTCACGCCATAACTTCTTCATTTCTCATCCAAATTTCGTGTTCTTTAGCTTGTTTTGAAGATCTCTAATCCCTCTATAACTTTCATGTTAATGGCCAAGGCTGATTTGCACTGGTTTTGGGGATAAATCTGTCTAAAGTTGCCTACTCGATCACGGTGGAAAATCTGCCCAGTTCATCCCGAAACCAACTAGGTAAACACCGATCTTGTGAGATCTGTAACTTTCTCCCTAGTTCATCAAATTCAATGATTCTTCCACTAACATCTAGAGTTACATGTCTAGTTTGGATTGTGATAGGTTACATGAATCAAATCTCTTTCAGTTGGTGCGAGTTGATTCAAGAAGTGGCATACCTGAACCGCACATAAAATAACGTTTTCCAGAATTCTCGATTTGGATTCTCCTCGTTAATGCAATTCCGGTGAGTTTCTGATCAAATTGCTCCGTTGTTGCCAATCTTAACTTCATTTTCGACCAAACCCACGTAGCAATTTATTCAATTATGCATTATATTGAGAGGAATTGGCGAAATCGAATTCGTAAACCCGAAACTCGACCTAACTTGAACCCAGAATGAATCTTTCGTAATACTGCATGATATTTGGGGAAATCGGTGTCAATAGATGCGTCTTGGAATTTCGAATTCAATGGAACAAGAACCACTCGATTTGGTTCTGTGGATTGAGAGAAACCGGTAGATTAGTACTCGGAATCGAGTTGAGTTCGATGATGAACTCGACATTCAGGAGCCGTCCGATCTCAGTTAAAAGAAACGGACGGCCACGATTAAAACGTTTCAAAATATAAGTATAAGTTTTTATATTATTTTCAGAAATAAGCCCTAACTTGCTAGATTTATTTAATGGCCTTCCTGAATGTATTTTGACTTGAAATTTTAACCATAGATTCCTTATAAAGTCTAGTTTATTTTTATGTAAATTAATTTGGGTTTTGAGTTTTTAAACATAAGTTATGATTTTTGCAAGTTACGAGTATTATGGAATTATTTGGGTAATTTAAAAAGATATTTTTATGAAATAAAAATTTTATAATATGTCTAAAATGTTATAGTTATTATATATTAAATTTGGGAATTTTTGGACAAGTGTAAATAGGTTTAAAAATTATGTTTATGGAATTTTCATAAGAATAACTTATATATATGGTTTTTAATATAACAAAAATTAAAGTATGGTTTGTCAATAAGCTTTATAGGTTGGGGAAATATAATAAGACTAAACTAACATTTAATACAGAATGTTAATAAATATTTTTGGGTGTAAACTTTTAAGTGAAGTAAATATATATAGATGTACGTATATATAAACGAAATAAAATAGTAACTTAGGTTAAATCAAGGAACTAAATTAATCTACATTTATATTAATTATATAATATGGAAGTTAATATACTTAATTGAAACTAAGGAAAATACCTTATTTTATAAACCATATATTGGATGTAGCTATGTGTAAAAGTTAGTATAAATAATTAAGTGCAATAAAACTACACAAGGAATGTCTTGAATAAATCCTAATATATATACACATAAAAAGAAACTACATAAATAAAAGAAATAAAATACCTTATAGAAAATATAATATGAAGGAATTAATGAGATAAACTAAACCTCTACATAATACTAATAAAAGAATATTATATGAGGCGGTATTAAATTAAGATTATTAAACTTAAGGAGTTATCTTTGAATTTCTAAGATTTATATAAACCGTATTAAAATACATGTATAGTATTAGTCAACGACCATAATGTAAGTCTATAATTGGGTTAAGTAATTAATAAGTTAAAACTTAGGAAAATTGTGATTAGATTACATAAAATGTTACACAAATAGATCTTATTCTATAATTAATGATAAATAAATGTAATACTTTTACATCTAAATGTTCTTAATATATAAACAATAATAAAGTAAATAAAATACTTTTACATATGAATGTGAGGTGGATTAGTAAGTCTAGATTTAATCATTTCTTAACATTTAAGGTATTGAAATATAACTTAATGTTTTAAGTTAAAATCATTAAAAGGATTATGATATAAAACTACATTAAACTATGATTTGGAAATTTATCTAAATAATAATCCTTAAGTTTCTTGGCATTAGATAAGCCATATGAAATACATTTATAACATTAATTACCAATACTTAGGATGTGAGTCTACAATTGAGTGAGGTATTTAGTAGTTAGAATTTATAGAAAGGTTTATAAATAGGAATTTGATACTTAAAACCTTTGAACCTTTTATTAGATAAAACTAAGTTACATAAGAGATTATATTGATCTACTTTACGACGCTAAAAATATTAATGTGTCATTTGAGTATAAGGTATGAGGATTTTTCAGAACATATTATCTTATTAAGTAATTGACAATTTCACTTGTGAATGAGAGTTTAATTCTTAGATAAATTCTACCTTATGTTAAGATATAATGTTCATCCTAAAACATAATAAAGGAGATTAATTTATTAAGTTATTCCTTTGAAACTTTAGGTTTTGTAAACAATATGAAAAATGTATTTTAAGACGTAAGTTTATTAAAATTTAGTATAAAAGGATTATACATAGTCTATAGCGGGAATGTGTGTAAAAAATAAAACATTTGGGAAATTAAATGTAAGCAAGGATAAATAAAAGGTTATCTTAAAGTGCCTTATTATATAGTTAATGATAAAGTAAATAATATACCTTGGGAATACTAAATGTAAGAGTTCGATAAATCTAAGTTAACTATAATATAGTTATTCAAGATGAGAAACAATTTAACATCTTATGATAAGATTATTAGATGGTTATAATAAAAGTCATCCTAAACTAAACATAAGATAAATGAGTTTAGTAACTCAATTAGGTTATCATAAAATGCATCTACAACACCATGATTCCAATATACAGGATGTAGATCTTAAATAAGTTGAGGGGAAAACTTAATCATAATGGATTATTTGGTAATACTGATAAAATACATAATCATTACATTGTGAAATAAGAGTATAATATTCTAAGATAAACCTATCATAGGTCATAACCCGATATTTATTCTAAATTAAGAATAAAAGTATTAAGCTTAAGAATTATTATTGAGATTCTAAGATTAGATGAATAATATAATGCACTTATGATATAAGGGTCTCAAGAGTCTTGAATTGAGAATTAGGGTTAAGTATGAATAAAGTGGATAAGAGGGTAGCAATTAACAAGTGTTAATAACATACATTCCCTAGTCTTACAACCTTGGGTTATACAACATTCTAATATAAGTCAAAGGTTATACATAACATTTAAGCGAGGGCTTAAAAGACAATTGAGACTTAGAAATAAGAGTGAGGAATTTATTTAAGTTTAACTTAGGTTACAAGTTATTGATGTTAGACTACCTTTAATATTCCTCAGAGTATTGTTGATTATTTGCACAAGTCGACTAGAACTGCTACAACGATTACCAGGTACGATTTCTCGTACTCAGATATTTTTGATGACGAATTTTATGGAATGTTTTGAGAAACGCTAAATGAGCTTGAATGAATCTTGAAAGGAAATTGGTTGTGTGACTAACTCAGCTTGATGTGACTAATTGAGCCTTGAATGTACACCTTGTATGGTAATTGGTTCCTTCTATCTGGTTGTTTCATTAGATATTATCTGCCTGGGGTTTACGCCTCTGCACTCTGTAGGACTGAGTGTTTTGGTATCGCTCTGGTGCAGTTAATGATCTAGTGGAAATATGGGAAATGTCAATCTTGATAAATGCTTCTTTTGACCCTGGATATTGTTTCATCCATGAGCTGAGTCTTGGTTGTGATGTGCGCACATCTTCATCGGTAAACAGCGAGGGGCTGTATATCCTCTGTCCAATCGGACGTTGTGAACAGCGAGGGGCTGTATATCCCCTGTCCAATCGGACGTAGTTAACAGCGAGGGGCTGTATATCCCCTGTCCTAAAAGGACGTATTTGGCCATTGATCATATTCCACTCTTGAGTTGCTGGTTCTTGGTTATCACTCATTCATTCCTAGTCCATGTGACTACCCGAGTCTTTCTACTCCTAACGGGAATTGGATCTAACTTAAACAATGGTTGTTCACTAACACATGGTGTGATTTTGATTGACTAACGTTACCTTTCTGTTATTTATTTTTACTCCTCATCTTGTTACCTTTGACTTGGTGATTTTGATGTGTCTTGTTCTTCTGATTTCTTTTGAGCATTTGACTTCAAGTTATTGTTATTTTAAGAGTTATATATGTTTTTCTTTTAAAACTGTTGTTTTGGAGAGTTGTACCAGTTCCATTCCAGGGAACTGACTCACCCCTCCTGGGGTGGGCTGCTTGGTTTCATCTTGCAGGTACGAATTGCTATACAGGTAGCCACGAAGAGTATGAGTGTATGGGATGGGAATTAGGAACTTTGGAGAGCTATTGTATTTTGTTATTATTCTTTTATGTTATGTTTTCTCGAGTTCAGACCGTAGCATTTGTAATATCATAAGTTGTAATTGGTGAGGTTTGGTGCCGGGTGTTTGGAACCCGATGATCTGTAATCGCCTTAGTATTTTATTTCCGCTGCATTTATGGTAAATAGGGGCGTTACAGTTCTCTAACAGAAGAGTATTCTATCTCTAATAAGTGAAAGCCTATTTTGAGGGGTTTTATTACCACTCAAAGGCCTCACAACAAGGAGAGGTATCCCACCCTAAAAGGAGTGGTTTGTTCTCCACCCCATCAATAGTATTCTCTCTCTATTCTCACTAGTGCCCATTCTGGCAATCCCTCTACAATTAAATTATAGGTTTTATAACCGCTTGTATCTACGAGTTGTAGTTCTTTCATGGCTTAGGTATGCCCCCTTATGCCTTCTTGCGCCTTGGGCTTTGATATGGTTAACATCCTTTGCTCGTAGGCTCTTAGTGCTTAATTGTTTCTTAAGTGAGAGCCGGTGCTTGGTTCACTGCTGTACTCTAGCTCATTTGTAGGTTTCCACATAAATTCCTAGTTCTTCAAACTCTATCCACCGTTGGTTACATCATTTGTTGTAGTATTGGGTTTCACGATAAGTTGCTGCATCCCACTTCCTACTATAGAAGTTCGCTCAGATGATCTGATGTTAATCAGTGTCTGTGGCAATACCTTCATTCTTATAGACTTGAGTCTTTTAGCAGTTAAGGATTCGTTCATACTAGGCATCAGCCTTACGGTGTCTAAGTTGGATATTTATCCTGGCTATCATGTGCCATCTCAATGCTTCATTCAACTTTCGTTGACTACGCCACCCGTTAAGGATTTAATGATACTTGGGTGTTAATGAATTAGGCAAGCAATACTAACCATCGTCTATGGGTTTCGTTCAACTAGACTATACCAACTCTGTGGTGCAGTCCTTTGAGCTTCCCTATTTCAGGATTGTACGTCTTTGACCCTAGGTGGGTCATTGCTTAATTTGTTTTTCTCTGACTCTCTTTCTGGGGTTTACCAACATCTTCAGTGAAGAATATTGTTATTGGTATTCTTGGTGGTCATCCTGGGAGTTCTATCCCGTTTCTTGTTGAAAGTGGTTGTATCGCCCGTCTTCATAAAATCTTGTAATACCTTCCTTGTAGGTTATTAGTTACGTAGGGTTCTGCTCACATTGTTGAGCGATCTCCTCGGTTCTTTCTCTTCGAGGTTTTGGATTGGTGTGGGATTAATGTTCTTACCTGTAGTGTCGGTTGTTTATTATTGGTGTAAGTTTTCTGGGTCCTAGGTTATAAGCCTAAGGTTGAGAATTGTCATTGATGCTTATGTTGTTTAGTATTCTGATCAGGTCCAGCTCCCTGCTGACTTGTGTGTCGACTTAGTTCGTCATGATCAGGCCGTCAGGCCTTTCCAAGGTCTCGTTCTTTAGTTCTTAAGGATTTATAATCGGTATTAATATGTATTGTAATTGTAGCATTCTACTATCTTGTCATAATGACTTCCCGTATAGCTTTATCGTGGCAGTACTTGCTATGGAAAGTGCGCCATGCAAGATGGGCTATCGTTACTGTGTATGTCGATAGTGGTACTTTCTCCTAATCTCCATGTAATTTGTAGTCCACGAGACTCTTTCTTTGCCCTCTTTTTTTTTATAATTGATAATCTGGGCAGCTTCCTGATTGCTTTTGATAGTATAATTACTTATCCGGGTGTTCCCTCCTTCTAAGGGGACCCCTTTTCATTGCCTTCGTCTTACTTCTTGCTCTCATTCTCACGCATTTGTCATGGTTACCGAATATTGACTCTCCTTAGGCACTACATCGTAGTCCTATCTTGGAGTATAATTGCATAAGCTTTCATCATCGGTTGAGCTATGTCCAGGTCTTTGTAACCTTTCGAGTTGTATAGGGTTTGGAGTTACCCGATTCATAATAGACTTATAGGTAGTCCTTATGCTCATGCACGACATTATCCCGCTGTTATGATCCTTTGTACTGATGTCTGGTGCTCATGTCACTTCTCTTTTCCTCTCCATTGCATTCATAGTGCTTTCCCCTTTTTATTGGTATGGCGGGGTTATATCGACTACGTAGCATGTTGACCCAAGTTGCCGGTAATTATCATTCTCTTGTTGGTAGGATTCCATTGGCAGCGCTTGTTTCAATGTTGCGCTCCAATTAGAACCTTCAAGTTTTCGAAATTTTTTGCATAACGAGGTATTTCTTGTATTGCATAATGCTAAGTAACTGCCAGATTGGTTTTTCCCGAGTAAGAGAAGGCTTTCGTCTCTCTGACGTTCGTTCCCCATACTTTAACACTAGGGACGCGGAGGCAGATATAGGCATTGTAGGTATCCAGTAAACACTGGGAATTCTAACAAACAAACCTCTCGCACTATCACTCAACCCTTAACCCATCACTCAAACTCTAACTCGGAACTATCTAAGCTCGGTAGTTCTAGTCATCAGAGCATAACTACGCTCTGATACCATTTTTTGTAACACCCCCAACTATTAATACCAAGACTGTAGCTTAAACCTCCATATTATAACATAACATTGTAGCGGAAATTCTACTAAGTTGAAGTTACCGCCGTTAGTCACCCACGTGACTAACTAATCATACTACATTCTTCAGTTACAGTTTGATGGACCTGAATATACCGAGCAAAGACTTACAATACTTACGATGGTTACACCAAAATACAATACCCAGTATCAAGTATCTGGGACCGCTAATACAAGTTTACTAAAACATTTACTATCTACAATACGAGTGTACATGCACAACTCGTATAACAAAGTAAAACCCCAAAGTATGTCTACCCGCTCCTACTCTCAGGATGGGTCATCTTCTGCCGCTTACCTGAAACATAATATGGATGCCCCTAGGGACTCAACACCTTTGCAGGTGATTAACGTGCAACCCACAAGCTAATGGGGATACACACGACTATTTTGTCATATACATGCAGTTTATTTATTATACAAACAATAATAAGAAGTACGATAACACACAACGCAATCATATGAAATAATCATAGCTCAAACAGATCGAATGACTTAATGGACGTTCATTAAGTAAGTGAGTTAGCTTTTTAACTCCTTAAGTTTGAGAATCATTTAATTCTCGTATTCAACCTTATCTCAAATATGTCAACCGTTCTTTATTTAGATCTGCATGTACCTTAGTCCATTGTTTATTTTTGTCGGGTCAAAAGTAACCCTAGCCAATGAGCTATTAACTCTATTGGTTTAAATAAATAATAATTATTAAATTGGGATTTAGGTGATCCCACTACACCATCTTAATCTGCCTCCCACCTCGAACAAAAATTCGAGGTGGCCGAGTCTATTTGTCGACTCTGGGCGACAAGTCCGAAGACAAGTCTCAATGGAAGTCGGGTCTGATACAGATACCAACCTCTTGCTTCAAACACGTGTGACCGGACCGTCCCGGATTCCTTACACCCCAGGTTCCACTTAGTAGAAGTCTCAAAGACAATGTTTGTTAGTTAAAACTCTTTCGGATATTAACCAACCAATAACAAGGAGTGTCTCATGTTCTTTCACATTTGTTTATTAACCGAAGTTAGTAAGTAAACTCAAATGTAAGTCATGTTAGTATAATACGAACACGAAACAAAATATGGTCCGGTTTCATGCTTTATCTTGTTTAGTCGTAACATATAAACAAACAACATACACCGAGGGATACCTCGTTAGCAAGCAAGCTACAAGGAAACCGTACCTGTCACCTTGATGATGGCTAGCCTAATATGACGATCTCTTTGTCCCGGCTACCGTTTCGACTAATTCTCATTCCTATAATTCATTCAGTCGGTCGGTTAATTCCTCTCATTTAGCCCGACTACTCGTCATTACATACGACACTTTCTTGTTATCTTTCACATTCCTCCTAAGCGTTATAGTTACTACTATAACTAACATTAAGCTTATGTTTCCAACTAATCACTTTAGTCCACACTTAGATTTCTTAAACCCCAAATATTAAGCCACCTTATCTCAAGGTTTCTCATTCCTTATCACTTGTGATCATAAGTTCCTAATGTTGTCATTAACATTAAACTTATAATCCTAGACTTCACATTCTATCTTATACTTGTTCACACCTTTAGTGACCATTACTTGTCCCCAAACAAGGCTTATCAATCATATAAGACCATTAACAATTAAACCCATTCATTTCTTCTCGTTTTACAAACTTTTGGCTAAATTTCAGCCAAGGTCCGGGACCTGGTCCAGGTCCTAGCTCCCGGACCATCCCATGGTCTCAATTCTCGGGCAGTTTTTACTAGTGGTCCGGGACTTGTTACAAGAAGTAGGTCCCGGACCATTCTTCCTAGCAACCTCACAGCCCTTTTTCTTGTGTGGTCCGGGACTTCATACAAGAGGCAAGTCCCAGACCATGCATTACTCTGTTACATTTGACAGTTTTTAATTGTCATTTTAAACTTGTTTCTTGTCCATTTCTTTTCTAATCTTTCCACATGTATCCTAACATGTTCTAACACCATTATAACACATTATACCTCCCTAATCCATTTACCAAACTCATCACTTAATCTTTGATCATATTACACAAATCCCCACTCTTATTTCCTAACACTTGCAACTTAGTTTCCTAGGTTTCTAAGATGTACATTTGCTCAAAACCTTTACTAACCCAATTGTTTCACACACAATCATTTATACTCCATTATTCTTACACCTCTTGTATTATTTCCTTGTAACTCATTTCTAACCACATCTCAAGTGGTATTACTTATCAATTATTTTCACAACTCTCCCTAGAGTGTGCTAACTTTATATCTTCAACTCTAACTTCATAATCCATTGTTTACCAATCTAGTTATACTAGACTTAGTCACATTTCATCTCCATGCACAATTTCCTTTCCTTTACATTGTCTACTCATCATTTTTTAGCTTGCACATACTTATGCATTTCTAGTCATCCTCTTGACACCTTACATCTTACTCTCAATCATCTTGACCATACCAAATCCTTCTTAGACATTTTTCATCTCCATCACCCAAGTTCACTCATCACTATCAAATTTATACACACTAGTTCATCTCTAGGCAACGTAAGACACTCCTACATCATTTTTCCTACAGATTTTTGCACAACTCAATACACTCCTTACACCATAGTTTTGGTGTGTTTAATTTACCCATTAAGCCTCTAACTCCTTATAGTCAACTCTAGGTCATTCTAACTCATAAGGACACCTTAGTTAATTCATCTCTACCCAAATTCCATTATAACTTCGTTACTACACTAGCACATCCAAATTCATTATCTTCCTCACCTAATCCAAAACATTCACAATCAACACAATATGGTGCAATAATCTTAAGCTACATAACACTTAGGCTCTTAAATGACACGACACTTAGGCCCTTAAATGACTTGGCACTTAGGCCCTTAAATGACTTGGCACATTAGCCCTTAAATGACATAATATAATACTAACTAACATCGTTTTAATGTCATTAACCTGTATTTTCACAATTCATTTTTGTACACCATTATATCAACATAGATATAATTTTCTCAAGGCTTTTAAACATAGGCATTAAGGTAGATCATTTGCCTTAAGCTTCCAAGTACTTTCTTTCTCTTTTTCTCTTCTCTTATCTCATATCATTTTCGGCCAAGGGGATCAATGCACTTGCTAAACTTCTAACCAATATTCAAATGAAGATAATTACTAAGTAACACACACTTAGACTCATGGAAACAACTCTAGAATACAAGGAGAGTGCTTAGTGAACTAAAATGAGTATTTACCTTAGAAACCCTAGGGTGGTTTTCGGTAAGGAATCAAGGCAAGGCTTCCACTAAGATTTTAAAGCTTGAAAAAATGCTAATACAAGGAAATTAAGAGTGCAACTCAAAGGTATGAAACCAGCCATGAAGAGATTTTGGTAGGAAATGTCATTTTTGAGATTTTCTTACCTCAAACCAAAAGGGAGATGGCCTAGCTCAAGAAAATATAGTTTCTTGTTAAAATGGAGCTCCACCCATGGAAGTCAAATTAAAGCTTTGGATATTTTAAGAGGTTCAAAAGATAGCCCTTGATGAGACCAACAAGAAATGTGTTTTGTTTTTTATTTGGAGCTTTGTAAGGCCTTGAACAAGGGAGAACTATCCAAGGCTGGAAGAGGGCTTCATAAATCATAAATTAAGGAAGAAGATGGGGCTCTCAAGGTTTAGGAGAAGAAAGAGAGGAGAGAGAAGGTTCCAATTGCTTTGTAAAGTGAAATGAAGAATAAAGTAAGATCTGTTACTTTTGTACTCATGTAGGGAAAGCCAATTTGGCTAGGAAAGGAGTGAGTCACCAGCATAAAAACGGATGGGTATAGATATTTAGAGTGTGGGGTACTTTGGTGTTTGACCATACTAAGTCAATATAAGTCAACATTTGACCTAGATGTTACTATTCATCATTAACCCACATGTAATTTGGATTTTTTTCAAATATTTTGAATTAGGCCTTATAATGCGATACTAAGTAGTACACAAGATGATTAAGGTGTATACTAGGTCATTTAGCCACTCAAAACTCATTTCTATGACAAATTTTCAAAAAAGTGCTTTAAGGAGTTTTAAAGTGCAATTTGTTTTTTAACTTGTTTTTGAACTTGGTTTTCTTTAGTAATTGTTTTAACATGTTCTTTAGCATGTTAACAAGGTCTAGAGATTCACTTTGGGTCCAAATCAATGTTACACAAAGTCTTGGGCAAGTATTTGCATAAATTGTCTTTATGGTGTATTTTTGTGTTTTTTATGGTTTAACTTGTTTACCAATGTTCTAAGGAATGTTTTAGCCTTTTTATATCATAATTTAATATTTAATTATCATAGATAGGTTTGAGGTATTTCAATCACTGACCTCCAAAACAAACGTTGAGGTACCGCCTCAAACCTCACTCACGGTAAAGTTTCTGACGGTGGTCGTAACCCTACCCACATAAAAAGACCAGGTGAGCATGATGGGGGTCAATGCAAACTCCGCTCATGCCAGGCAGAGGTGTTATATTCGGTTTCAAACTGAAGGACAGGAGCATGAAAATTAATCGAATGGAGAAGCGGTTGGCGTTGTCAACAACCATTACTAGTGTGGCTGTTGGGAGTGCAATTGTAGTTGAGGAATTTGGTGATAATTTTGAGGATAAGCCCAAGATGAAGGAGTTTTTGGCTGCTATGAGGAGATGAGGAATTCATCCTAAAGATAAGTCCATGTTTTTCATGATGGATTTGGATGAGAATGTAGTTAAGTCGAGTAAGAATATTGGGACACTTAAGATGTTGAATTCCAGGAGTTTGTACTTGTTTGATGTGCTTGATTCGAAGAAGCTAGTTTTTACTCAGGCTATTGTTGATTACT
>CM041777.1:139000904-139124689 GCA_023374045.1 Limonium bicolor | reverse complement strand
GAAGAAATATCCATGGGAGGTTGAAGAAGAGCTTCAATGGAGGTGAGCTTTCTCCTCCTTTTCTTCTTCTTCTTCTTCCTTTCCTTTCTTCTTTTTCTTTTTCCCTCTTTTCTCTTCTTTTCCGGGCGTTTTTCTGTTCTGTGTAGCCTCCCCTTCTCTATCCTCCTTTTTTGCTTTTAAAAAGACACAATTGGGCAAAATCTATGACCGACCGACCGACCCCCTGTTAAGACAAGATCCTTTAGTCTTGATGATAGCAAACCTTGTATTGTCTATCTAATGCGTTTGTCAAGATTCATGATTTAGATTGACAAGTGAATAAGTGGCTTAGCACGCTAGGTTGTAAGCGCACTTAAGTCATGAATGGCTTAGCATGCAAGGTTACAAGCGCGCTCAATCCACGACATGTGCCCAACTAGTCAGGCACCAGTCTGCAAGAGCTCCGAAGGACTTCTAGCATAGACAACCAGTCAGACACCACACGAAGATATCTCTCATGCTTAAAGATGAAAATCAAAGACAGAAGACTGCAAGGGATCGACACATTCAGATAAAGCACATACATCCACTTAGGCAACTTGTTCACGACAAGCTTACGACAACATGAGAAGTTCATTATTGCACAAGATAACAAAGATATAAATTAACATCATTACACAGTCGTAATGAATTCAGAAGAGGGCATTTATGAGCATTTAATGAACCAGACAGAATCAGGCAAGTGGGGTACAAAAGTGGTGATTGACCTATCAAGAGGGTTGCCGCCAACTTGACCAACCATGAGGCGACACGTGGTTCAAGCCTCTAGATCAAGTTAAAGAATTTATACAAGTCTAGTATGGTTGTTATGTGAATAATCAAAGTTGAAGTCGACTCCTAGAAGTCTAGGGATTAATAGGACTGTAGTTACATCCTAACAACCGTGTATATATACTTGCATTTATTCCATATGTAAGTAGGTCTGTACGAGAGAAAAGAAAGAGATAATCTGGGCAAGTGTAGATCAGACTTAGGAGTGTGTGTAAGTGTTAGAGAGTTGGTCAACTAGAGAGGATTGGGTTAGAGTATCATTACATTGGGTATTTGATTGAACGACGGGTCGGGGAACGGTCGGTGAACCGTAGGCCGATAGTCAGGAGAGGGTTGATGACTTTAGGGGTAAAGTCAAAACAGTCCTGGGAGTCCGTGTGTGGGGGATAAGGGAGGTTGAGTGAATTTCATGTGGGTAAATTCTCAATCAAAATGTGTTTTCCAGTTAAAGTTTATCTCGCGTCCATTCCTAAACTATCAAGTTTTATTAGAGTCCACGATACGTCCACGACACGTCGGGGATGTATCAGGAGCGCTTGCTGGTTTCACCCCCTGGGTCAGTCGGGTCCAGAAGCAAGTTTGGCCCCTGGAACGAGCATTTCTGGCCTCCGGTGGGTCGGTCTTGTGGGCAAGTCCTGTGGGCAAGCTAACTTCAAAATGTTGTATCTTTTGTTCTAGCTCCGATTTTGGATCCGTTTACGCCCACACAATTTTCTCTTCGTCTACCTTATTTATAGCTATGTTATTCCTCCTGTTTCAGCAATAATTGTGTAAAACACTAATAAAACACAAAACTAGGGGAAACTAGCTAGAGTGAAGAAATGAGCATGAAAAGTGTTGATAAAACATACTAACTCCATGTAGCGACTAATAAGTCCAACTCCAAAAAGAATATTCGGCCTTGTGCATGTCAAATCTCTTACACTTCCAACGAGACTTTTGAAAGTCGTCGGATCAACCTTCCCCTTCATCATTCTTTGATAACTTTGTGCCATAATATACCGGTGTACATATCGGTTGACAATCTTCCATCTAGAATTTCTTCAGCATCTTCCTTGCATAACTTTCTTGTGAGGTAAAAACTT
The DNA here is from genome assembly GCA_023374045.1 of Limonium bicolor. NCBI lineage: Eukaryota > Viridiplantae > Streptophyta > Magnoliopsida > Caryophyllales > Plumbaginaceae > Limonium > Limonium bicolor. The sequence goes on along the minus strand of CM041777.1, from coordinate 139,122,794 downwards.
CATCTTCCTTTTGTTTTATCTTAATGCCAAGATAATAGGACATAGGACCAAGATCTGTCAACTCAAATTCCTTAGTCATGATTTTCTTGAACACACCAAACATTCTTGGATTACTACCAAGATTTGTCAACTCAAATTCCTTAGTCATGATTTTCTTGAACTCACCAAACATTCTTGGATTACTTCCAGTAAAGTTCAAGTCATCAACATATATGCAGACTAGTAAGATATCATCATTCTTACATATCTTCACATAGAGGGCTGATTCATGTGGGCACTTGATGAAACCTTTATATTGAAGATATTTGTCAAGCTGACTGTTTCATGCTCTTGGTGCTTGCTTCAAACCATGCAATGATTTCTTTAATTTCAATAATTTCCCTTCATGGTCTTTGACTTCATAACCTGGAGGTTGTTCAACATACACCACTTCTTTAAGCACTCCATTCAAGAATGCTGATTTTACATCCATCTGATATATTTTCCACTTCATCTGGACAGCTAGAGATATGATCAACCGAATAGTTTCTAATCGGGCAATGCTAACAGGAAAATTGATAGGATAATATATGTACAAAATGAATAATAGAATAAAAGAAATCCTACAACTCTACTATGGGTAGCAAAAATCCCGGTCGGAATATAGTGTCAGTAGATTACGACCAAGAGTATCGAACCCAGGGGACTTAGTAGAAAATTAGTCCTAATCCTCGATAATTACCTATTCTAAATAAAGGGGGAAAATGTAAGTAACAAATTAAACTTAAAATAACTAACTAAAATCTTAACTAAATGGTATTTACAATGATTTATCCTAGAACTGGGATTATATCAATCAAATACCAATATGATCTCACAGTAGAATTATAAGACTCGTATTTAACCAAACAAAATGAACGTGTTGGATGGCCTGCCGGACATAAGATGCACAACACATTCAAGAACTTTGAATGTGCCGGACACTAGACATCCGGCAGTGTACCAGGCTGGTTCAAGTGCCAATTGTATTTCCAGTTTCGGGTCCAACAACAGGAAACTCACTACCCATTGTTGAATCGAACATATTTATGCCATGAAACGAACATGATAGAGGGGGAAATGGGGTAAATTCGACAATCTTAAGTGTTGCCCCCACTGATGCGCAGAAGACAACGATAAAGATGAACTAAGACTCCTTCTTTCCAATCCTACTCTTGACTGATAGAATCTCAAGTAGAACCTTGAATGAGAAGAATAAGCGATCGACATATTCAACTGTACTGATCGAAATCTTAGTATACACTTGTATTTATACTAAGATAATCATATTGTTTACAAGGAAAAAATCATCCCTACCCAAGAACTAACAAAGTTTTCTACTACACCATCCATGCAAATGAAAGAAAAAGAACAAAGGGAAGAAGGGAATTGGTCATAGCCTTAACCCGACAAAGATCTTCTTCTTCTCTTCACGTGGAAGAATCTGTAGACTTACTTGGACACCAACAGTGGAGTGAGTGTGGAATTGAAGTGTGAATGGCGTGTGGAGATAAGTTGGAATGTTTGGAAAAGTGGAGCCTTTCGGCCTATTTATAGGCATCATTTCCTTGTGTACCGGGTGGAATGTCGGGTCAGAAGTACCCGACACCTAATAAAAACACGTGTCAACTGTTAACAGTCGAAACCACCAAAACTGCAAACCGATGCTTGTGCCGGATAGGATGTACCCGGCCCCATACTCGGTAAAGGTTTGAGTGGTAATGGTCATTACTGCTGATGTTTGGTCAACAGTGGTGACTTTTGCTTGTGCTGGATAGAATGTACCCGACACTGCATCTGGCAATAACTTGTTTCAGCTCCATACTCGTGTCGTGCAGAAGTCTCCCGGCACCATATTCGGCATCACTCGGTCTTTTGGTTAGAAATTTGTTCCTTGCATGAAAAACATATAAAAACATAAGTCTGAACAAATAATACACTTTATACAATATAACATAAATACTAACTATTCTAGCCTCATTTAGACTAATATACTTATAATTCTAGCATATAAAATATGATAAGTCTGCGGCTTATCAAGGCCATACACTTACCTTTTGCTAGCCCTCGAGCAAAACTTAAGTAGAAAAGAATAACTACTTATGCACAAAACAGATAAACTTACTAATGACTACTAGATAATCATTCCCAACTACATGGCTCTAATTTATAAGCATCGCTTATTCATCCTTATTCTATCAAAAACATACTAATGGGTTTAAAATAACACATTCAAATTCCAGAGCCAATCGAAGACCTTTGGGCTATTTCATTTTTTTAAGGAATTTTGTAGCCTGTCATTTTTCCGGTTTCCATATTCAGCCCTATTTTTCAAGGGTTTCTGAATGTGGCCAAGACTCTCATCAATGGTCTTCATGATTTAGCCCTATTTTCCTAGGGTTTCTGAATTTTACCATGATTTTTTTCATTAAGAATAGGGAATTTAGGAGAAAAACAAAAGGAAAAACTCTCGGATGTTTCTTTGTTCGGAAGCAATTTCTACAACCTCATAATGCTTCATTTTTTCCTTTTGAGAGAATCTTTTTTTCTTCTTTTTCTTCTCTTTTCAACAAAACCCTTTTTAAGATTTTTCACCCAAAAGATTTTTAACCATTTCGAAAAAGGAAGTAAACCTATTACCCATAAGTAAATCAGAGATAAAAATAGGAGTAAGGTCATATACTCATGTTAATAAAGAGAATCAAGAAGTTAAAAACAGCAATCTACAAGTCATTAGGAAGCTTACCTCTTGAGAGAATAACCATTTACTCTTCCCTAATCATAGTTTGATCAAAGACACACAAAAAGTAGAGTAGAAAGTCAATAAACTTCAATCTTACTATATTAAATATACTAGAAATGCTTTTTTTGTAATAACATTAATATATTGAAATAAAAGAATTTTTAAGGGGGACCCCTACCCTACACTAGGCAGGAACACTGTCCCCAGTGTTCAAAAACAAAAAATAGATAAAGAATTTAAAAAAGAATTTAAAGAAATTAAAAATAAAGAATTATGAAAGGTAGGACTCCCTTGCGGTGAAAGAAGACCAGATGCGTGGGAGGGCCCACCCTACACTTAGCCTTTTGGATATTTGGCAAAGTGATCAGAGATCTGGGAAGAGATAGAGACTGATTTCGCATGCACCCTCGGATTGACTTGAGTCTGATACGGAAGTTGACCAGGGTGTCTGGGTTGTGCCAGAAGTTACTGCAGTTGCAACTGCATCGATTTATGCTCCTTGCAAATAGTCGAGATCTCTTCGTGAGCATTTTGAGTTGTATTCATCAGGGCTGTCATCATATCGCAAAGTTCAGCCATCTCGGCCTCTGATGAAGATGCAGGTTAGGATGGTCGGTTTGAAGGGGTTCCTCCATAAGGAGTCTGCATAAATTACCTTTGACCTCCCTGGTAGCCGGCATGATTTTGAAAATTTTGAGGGGGTTGGCCCCCATGCTGCCAAGGCTGCCTAAACCTAGTATTGTTGCTCACATAATTAACTTCCTCAGTATTCTGAAAGTCTTACAATTCAGGGCCCTGAGCGTGTGGTCGTGCACTAACCACGTTCGCCTATTGTGGAAGAGCATTCATTGCCATTTGCTCCACTGCCTTTTGTAGAGCACTAACCTTTGTTGAAGTTTAAGCATTGCTCTCCAACAATTGTTCATGACTCTTCATTAATCTGTCAAATTTGGCGTCACCCTCGCCCACTTAGTATAAGCCTGCGGAACCACCCCTAGATCCACTTGTGACCCAATCTCGAATTTCTTCGCAAAGAGATTCAATCCCACTGAGGAATTCCTCTCTTGGCTTTTTCAGGATATCAGCACCAAGGGAGGATAGTATCATGGTTTTGCATAGGTTTACTAATCCTTTGTAGAACAACTGAGAGAGTTGTTCCTTGGTGAGGCCATGGTGAGGACATGTCCGGAGCAAACCTTTGTTTCTTTCCCAAGTCTCATAGATGTTCTCCGATCCAGGTTGTCTGAAGTTGTATATTTCGGCGATCATCTCCAGGGTGAGACTTGGGGTAGGAATTTATCATAAAATTTGGTTGCCATGTCCTCCCAAGTGGAAATAGTACTTGGGGTCAGACTATGGTACCAATTTCTGGCTATGCCCGTGAGGCTATGGGGGAAGAGGGAGAGTCTGACATATTGAAGGACAACATTTGAGGCAGTTAGGCTATTTGTGTGCCGCAGGAATTTTGTTATATGGAGCAAGGCCTCGTTCGGATTCGACCCATCGAACATGCCTAACTCCTTCACACATCGGATCTGATGGTATGACTTAAGTTTTTGCCACTCATCGTGCTCATTTTATGTGAGGAGAGGGAGGTTGATGGCGGGCTTCTGGCCTTGATTGGAAGGTCGGTTGATATTACGAACGGTTGCGGTTGCTATTGCACCTGTTGAATTTGATTCTATATATGTAGGGGGAGCATTTTGTTGGCTTCTTCGTTGCCTCAAGGAACAAAGGAAGGTCCTCTCTATCTCAGGAACAAGGTTGGATAAATCTTGAGGAAGACAATCCGATCGGAGAAGCATTTACCGTAGTAACTTCAAGAGGAGCAAAACTAAAGATTATAGTATTTTAACAATAAAGAAAGAAAGAAAATCGAATAAAAAGAGAGTCTAAATAAAATAAGTTAAAAGAAAGGTAAAGTTGAGGGGAGCCGGGCATAGTGCCTGGAGTCGTGTGTCCGGCATCAGACTTCCTCTAATGTGCCGGGTTACCCTTACCCGGCATTACGCACGGCAAAATCATTCCAATAAAAAATCAATGAATCAAAGAGTAAAGAATACGGGAAAGGAAATAAAATGAGCAGTATAAGAGACCAATTATTCATATCTCAAATTATTTTATGAAAAATAAAAAGAATGAAGAGTAGAATTGAATAAGCCGGATATGGGGCCGGATGTAACCTATCCGGCGTTGGACTTCCTCCGAAGTGCCAGGTTACCCTTACCCGTCAGAACATCCGGCGTATTCAACTAAATAAGAACAATATACGAATTAAATCAAAGAATTATGGAATAAAGAATGAAGAATAGGGTGATTACCGATTTTAGGACTTTGACTAATTCCAAGTCCCCGGCAATGGCGCCCTTTTTCTAACAGGAAAATTGATAGGATAATAATATACAAAATGAATAAAAGAATAAAAGAATTCCTACAACTCTACGACGGGTAGCAAAAATCCCGGTTGGAATATAGTGTGAGTAGATTATGACCAAGTGTATCGAACCCAAGGGACTTAGTAGAAAATTAGTCCTAATCCTCAGTAATTACCAATTCTAAATAAAGAGGGAAAAAGTAAGTAACAACTTAAACTTAAAATAACTAACTAAAATCTTAACTAAATGGTATTTACAATGATTTGTCCTAGATTCGGGATTATATCAACCAAATACAAATATGATCTCACAATAAAATTACAAGACTCGAATTTAACCAAACAAAATGAACGTGCCGGATGGCCTGCCCGACATAAGATGCACGGCACATTCAAGAACTTTGAATGTGCCGGATACCAGACATCCGACAGTGTACCCGGTTTGTTCAAGTGTCAATTGTATTTCCAGTTTCGGGTCCGACAACAGGAAACTCACTACCCATTGTTGAATCAAACATATTTCACACCACGAAACAAACATGATAGTGGGGGGAAATGGGGTAAATTCGACAATCTTAAGTGTTGCTCCCACTGATGCGCAGAAGACAACGGTAAAGATGAACTAAGACTCCTTCTTTCCAATCCTACTCTTGACTGATAGAATCTCAAGTAGAACCTTGAATGAAAAGAATAAGTGATCAACATATTCAACTGTATTGACCAAAATCTTAGTGTACGCTTGTATTTATACTGAGATAATCATATTATTTGCAAGGAAAGAATCATCCCAAACCAAAAACTAACAAGGTTTTCTACTTCACCATCCATACAAATGAAAGAAAAAGAACAAAGGAAAGAAGGGAATTGGTCATAGCCTTAACCCGAAAAAGATCTTCTTCTTCTCTTCAAGTGGATGAATCTGTAGACTTCCTTGGACACCAATAGTGGAGTGAGGGCGGAATTGAAGTGTGAACGGCGTGTGGAGATAAGTTGGAATGTTTGGACAAGTGGAGCCTTTCGGCTTATTTATAGGCATCATTTTCCTTGTGTGCCGGGTGAAATGCCGGGTCAGAAGTACCCGGCACCTAATAAAATACGTGCCAACTGTTAACGGTCAAAACTGCCAAAACTACGAACCGATACTTGTGCCGGATAGGACGTACCCGCCCCATACCTGGTAGAGGTTGGAGTGGTAACGGTCATTAACTGCCAACGTTTGGTCAACCGTGGTGGCTTTTGCTTGTGCCGGATAGAATGTACCCGGCACTGCATCAGGAAACAACTTGTTTCTGCTCCATACTAGTGTCGTGCAGAAGTCTCCCGGCACCATATCCGGCATCACTCGGTCTTTTTGTTAGAAATTTGTTCCTTGCATGAAAAACATATAAAAACATAAGTCTGAACAAATAATACACTTTATACACAATATAACATAAATACTAACTATTCTAACCTTATTTAGACTAATATACTTATAATTCTAGCATATAAAATATGATAAGTTTGCGGCTTATCAGGCAACAGGTGTAGACACTTCACCATAATCAGCTCCAGGACGCTGGCTGTAACCTTTGGCTACTAATCTCGCCTTGTATCTTTGTATTTCTCCTTTTGGGTTCTTCTTTAACTTGTAAACCCATTTAAGGCTAATGAATTTTTCTCCTTTTGTAAGGGTCATAAGATCCCAAGTATCATTTTTCTCAATGGATTTGATCTCTTCATCCATGGCTAGCCTCCATTTCATCTCTTTCATTGCCTCTTCGAAACTGAGAGGTTCACAATCTGCAAAATGATAGTAAAGAGTACATTCCTCTTCATTTTCTTGTTGATCAAGTTCCTTGTAGATATCTTCAAGTCTTCTCATATTTAATGGTTCACTAGAATTTTCATCCAAGGAAGAAAGTGATGTTGTTGCAGAGGATGTCTGTGTATAGGTGTCACAAGTGATGATGATTGTTGTGGAGTTATTGGTGTTAGAGGCTTAGGATTTGGTTCATCCTTTTGAACTTCATCATTGGTGAGTGGGAAGAAACTATATTGCTTCTTCTCATCATGACTCCAGTCCCAAAATTCTTCTTTGTTGAAAATAGCATCTCTACTCACCAAGACCTTTCTAAGACTTGGCTTGTAAAGCTTGTATCCTTTGGATTTCTGATCATAGCCAATGAAAATGTGCTTATTGCTTTTGTCATCAAGCTTTCTCCTTTCTTAATCTGGAACATGCCCATGGGAAATGGATCCAAATATCCTTAAGTGAGACAAATTTGGCTTGAAACCACTCTAGGCTTCTTGAGAGGTCTTGTCATAAAGGCTTCTTGTGGGACAACAGTTGGAAAGATATACTACACAATCCACCGCTTCAGCCCAAAATTCTTTTGGCTTGTCCTTGCTCTTCAACATACTATGAGCCATATTAAGAATGGTTCGATTCTTTCTTTCTACCACACCATTTTGTTGTGGAGACCTTGGAACTGTTAGAAACCTTCTAATGCCATTCACTTCACAAAATTCATTAAATTCATATGAAGTAAATTCACCACCTCTGTTCGTTCTCATTGACTTGATATAATATCCACTTTGATTTTCAATGAAAGACTTGAATTTCTTGAACATGGAGAAAACTTTAGATTTTTCATTCAAGAAATAAACCCATGTCTTTCTACTATAATCACCAATAAAGAGTAGGAAGTGCCGACCTGAACCAAGGGACGTTGGTGTGATTGGCCCACAAACATCAGCATAAATAAGTTCAAGTGGTTTTCTTGCTCTTGTAGTGGATTCTTTTAGAAAACTCTTCCGAAATTGCTTTCCAACCAAGCATCTTTCACAAAACTGTTCTGGGTGGTTGATATATGAGAGACCTTTCACCATCCTTTTCTGACCCATCATCTTCAATCTTTCAAAGTTCACATGTCTAAGCCTCGGATGCCAAACCCAAGATTCGTCTTTGACACAAGCTTTTAAACACTTTGCAACGGTAGTCTCAATATCAAGAATAAACATTCTATTTTCTGACATCGGCACCTTTGCAACCATTTTTCCATAACTATCAGTTAGGAAAAGCATTCAATTTTAAATATTGATCTCATAACCTTCTTCCATGAGTTGTCCAATACTTATAATGTTACTTTTCATGCTTGGTATGTGTGAGTCTTGATTTTTGAACCCTATCCTATGTTGATGAGATTGATTAGGATCTGGTCAGGTTCTAGGTCCACTTATAATCCAAGATTAATAACTATGTCATAAAACATTAATTACTAAGTCTTAAGTTAGCTCACTAGAACCTAATTAGAGTCGCCACCTAATTTTGACGTAGATTAAATTAGGAAATGAGAGTTTGGGTTCGGGGGCTTGGTATACGTCTTATTTAGGGTTCAATTACTTTCATACCCCTCGAAGTCGTTTTTCCTCTACTTAGTTTAAATACGGCTGATTATGAGTCGTCTTTAACCTAAATGCGCAAACTTCTGTTTTTTTTTTTTACAGAATTAAAAATTGGAAAGTGAAATGGCCTAAACTAGGGTTTCGGGGGCAGAAATAGGTCAAATTTGTTTTTGTCCGTGGCCACGGACCTACTGTCCGAACCCACGGACCCTAGTTAACCTAATTATACAGAAAAGTCGAAATTAAGAGAAAACAAAATTTTGAAAAGTTCGTGGCCACGGACAGGTTGTCCGTGGGCCTGGACATGTACCGTTAAAACCCTAAACATTTGAAAATTTAGTGTCTGCCACGGTCCAGGGGCGTTTGTGGCCTCAGACACGCTGTCCGTAGGCACAGACCAGCCTCGGACGGCGGCGTTCTGGTGGTTCCCGGCGGTGTTTTCGGCTCAAATTTTATGTGTGTGTAGCCAATGAGATTTTAAATAAGATAGTGATCGAAAGAACTCAAATTCAATGTGAAACTTAACAAACAAGTAATTGGGCAGCAGCCAAAACCATTAGCAATTCAGAAGCTATAAAAGGTTAGTTTGCGCTCAAAATTGGACAGAAGACTAATGAAGTCATGGAGAATCAAAGAACAAGGTCCCAACCTGTTTTACCTTCGGATTGATGAGACTCTCACGTCGGAATCTTTTGGTGCTCCGTTGAAGCCGATTCCGAATCGAGTTCGACCTGAGCTTCTGACCCTTGAGAATTGGTGGTGTTCTTCACATTTTTGTGGTGGTTTGATGGTGATTGGATGATTGTGGATGTGATGGGAATTGAAGAATGTGTTTTGGTGTTGATTTTGGTGAGATTTCGGTGTTTGATTGTGACTCGGGAGTTCAAAACGTGGAGAGAATGAGACGGCTGGCTTCTTTGATGGTCTAGGGTTCTTGGAGTCAATCAGAAATTGCTAGAAAATTATTGGCAATTCAAAAAATTAAAATTCTAATGCCATTATGCCCAAAATGTCATCCTCTATCATGGATTAAAATTTAAAAGCATTTTGAATTGATTTAACCCTTCTTTGGAGGAGAGAGAAAGCTCATAGGGGGCTTAGAAGCCTTGAAAAATTATGAAAATGCCCCTAAAGATGACTAAGCTCTCCCTAGTACTCCGAGATGTGCCGATCGAACTGGGAACCCTCGCTATTTGACCAAACTAGCCTATTAGTAAAACAATTCTTTCACGGGGGTTAAAATTATGGGTATAACAGATTGCCCCCTGTCAACTTGGATTTGTAATGGAAATGAAAAGACTAGTTGATGCTTGAGTGATACCCCAAAATTTTGGATCTTAAAAGACCCTGCATGCAGTTGAAAACCGATAAATTGTGTCGAGCTGTTCTTAGGCACTAACTACCTATGAGTAAAGTGAAAGGATGACGAGCGATTCTAAGGCATCGACCACCTAAACGTAAAAATGAAGTAATGTCGGACTATTCTAAGGCGTCAACTACCTATAATGAATGAGAAGATGTGAAGCTATTCTAAGGCGTTTACTACCTATAATGAATGAAATGATGTCAAACTATTCTAAGGCGTTGATTACCTATAATGAATGAAATGATGTCAAGCTATTCTAAGGCGTTGACTACCTATAATGAATGAAATGATGTCAAGCTATTCTAAGGCGTTGACTACCTATAATGAATGAAAAGATGTCAAGGTATTATAAGGCGTTGACTACCTATAATGAATGAGATGATGTCAAGATATTCTAAGGCGTTGACTACCTATAATGAATGAAAAGATGTCAAGCTATTCTAAGGCATTGACTACCTATAATGAATGAAATGATGTCAAGTTATTCTAAGGCGTTGACTACCTAAAGTGAAAATAAAGTATGCCGAACACTCTAAGGTGTGGGGAACCTGTAATGCAAATGTAGATGTCATGCAGAAGAAGATGATATGATATGCTGATGATGCTCGGATGGTTCTGGGGACCGAAAACGTTCCAATGCTCCTGGTTCGTATACTATAGGGACTTATTGCCTGTGCCCACCAACTGGGGTGCTGGGATAACTTCTAGATTACCAAGGGGACTTATTGCCACTGCCCACTAGTTGTTTCTCCCAAAAAGTTGACATGAAGATGGGGACTTATTGCCTCTGCCCCGCCAACTTAGATCACGCTCTGTCTCATACTTGTCTTACAGTAAAGATGATACTAGGTCTCATACTGGTCTCGCACTAGATTATGATGCTCAGTTTCACATGAATGATGAAAATGCTAGGTCACGCACTGAATGAATGAAATGCTAGGTCTCAAACTGAAGTCTCATACTAAAGAAGATGATGGGCCTCACACTGAAGAAGATGATGGGTCTCACACTGACGAAGATGATGGGTCTTGCACTGACAAAGATGATGGGTCTCACACTGATGAAGATGCATGGTCTCGCACTGACGAAGATGATGGGTCTTGCATTGACGAAGATGATGGGTCTCGCACTGATGAAGATGCATGGTCTCGTACTGACGAAGATGATGGGTCTCACACTGATGAAGATGCATGGTCTCGCATTGAAGAAAATGATTGTTCTCACACTGATGAAGATGCATGGTCTCGCACTGAAGAAAATGATGGGTCTCGCACTGATAAAGATGCATGGTCTCGCACTGAAGAAAATGATGGGTCTCGCACTGATTTTGGGTCTCAAACTAAAAATGAGTTAGATAGATAATGGTCATGTGCAAATGCATGTGGTGAAAACCAATTGTAAAAGGGCCAAACATGGCGATGATGAGGTGTATGCAAAAGTTTGTTAAATGCAATCACAGTGCATGTAAAATACTTGTTCAAAGCAAGAAACAGTTGAAAAATGTGCCAAACATGGCAATGATGAGAATTGTTCAAATCAAGAAATTGTTGGAAAATTTGCCAAACATGGCACTGATGAGAATTGAAAAATTGTTCAAAGCAAGAAATTGCTGGAAAATGTGCCAAACGTGGCAATGCTTGAGTAAAACTCTGCTGAAAAAGGAGAGTGAAATAATCGTTACCTGACTAAGAATTTCAGATCTGCACTTTGTTTCTTAGATGATGAACATGCCGCTGGTGGGAGTGTGTGGTGGTCAGGACTTTTGATTGACCTGTGGTGTATGATGTGAAGGTAAAGGCTTATGTGGGCCTGTGTGGTGGTAATATTGATGATGCTCAAACTTCGGGTTTCAATTGGTGTTGTCATGGCAATTGTTAAAACCAACAATTGCCCCTAGTATTTCTCCCTTAACACAACCTGTAACACCCCCAAACACTGGCCTAGAGTTAGGGGTATTACACGCCGCGTATTATTACTTAATAACACAAGGCTCTAATATTCAAACGCAAATAAGCAAATAAGGCCCAAAACAGAATACTTAAATAAAGTATAATCAAGATGATGTCGCAACATCCCAAAAGTATTACAGAACCCACCAAACTAATATCAGAAGCGGAAGCTAACAAAGAGGCCCAAAGGCTCAAATTCAAATACAAGTCTCAACGAAACAATTAACAAAATGAACTAAACTCCAGAGCTGCAAAGTGACCCTCGCTGATCAATCTGCAATGTTAGATAAAGTAGGGGAATGAGCACACAACTATGCCCAGTAGATGACAAACTTCATCAACCAGCATGCTCAAAACATTTTACAGAATGTTAACAAATCAGAAGAAGTCAAAGGAACCCAAAAGCATGTCAGAAAACAGAACAGAAGTCCATACGTTAGAGGACTAAACAGAGTCAGAAGCAGATAGAAGCTGAAAACAGAGTGGGACACTAGCGATCACAGCATACAGACAGAACGAGCAACCAGCTCGTGAACAGAACGAGGAAACCTCACTCGTGAACAGAACAGGTGTAAACACCCGTGAACAGAACGGGGAACATCACCCGTGAACAGAAGGATCCTACATAGCGCGCTACGAGACAGCGTAACCAGCCATCCAAAGGCTCAGACACAGAGATAACTAGGTCCCAAAACAGAAGCTCAAATACAGATAAGCATATGTGCACCAAAGGCACCAGAAATCACATAGATGGCTTGGAAATCAGAAGGGAATCCAACCCCGCAAACGGAAGTCAAAACAGAGCTCAACGAGCAAGTTATGGTCAAAACAGTACCATGTCCGAACTTGTGTCCGGACATCAATGTTCGGACACAAGTCGAGACTCAGAAGTCGAAAACAGACAGATGTCCGAACATGTGTCCGAACTACCAAGTTCGGACACAGGTCGAACATTAAAACAGTAGAAGAGACAGAGGTGTCCGAACATCAAAGGTCGGACAGATGTTCGGACGTTCTTCGGAAATCAGACACGCGCAGAGTCCGAACTTGTGTCCGGACATCCATGTTCGGACACAGGTCGAGACAAAATCAGAGAATACAGAAGGCTGTGTCCGAACTTCAAAGCTCGGACGGAAGTTCGGACACAGCGAAAACTTCAGAAAATTAAAGCGCAGAAGGGTATGTCCGAACTTCAACGGTCGGACAGAAGTTCGGACACGCTGAAAAACACAGAGAACAGAGGCGATTTTTACACAATCAGAGGCATTAAAACAATGTCAAAACAGCATACATTTGTAGAAAACAACCTTGGGGGTTTGTAATTATTCAAACAACGCAAACGGACTGATTCACAAACACAACGCAGAAGCAGATCACACACTAGAAACCAGAATTCGAAACGCCCCAAGGCTGAACACACTAATCGAATCCATCAGCCACCTACCTCGAATTAACAGCAGATGAAACACAATCTGGCAGAGTCCAGACCAACACAGCTCCAGCAACGCAGACCAATAACGCAATTCCAAATCACTGATTAAATCACAATTGCAGAAACTCACAATTCAGAAAACGGAAACTCAAACCCTAAACCAGAATTGCAATCCAAAACTGCACACAATCCTCACCTGAATCTGACAGCAAAAGGAAACACAGAGGAGACTCCGAACACATCCGCGTAGGAGATCAACACTTCTGACAATCAGATTGTGGAAACCTAAATCAGAATGAGAGGAGTTCCCAAATCGCAGAATTGCACAAGAACAAACTGACGCCCTTACCTTAATCTGAACCGGAGTGCAACAGAGAGAAGGATCCACAGCAGAACTCGAATTGCAAAGCCACACACACAGTCTTGAGAGCTTGAGAGAACGTAACTTCTGAGAGAGAGAGGGAGAGAGAGAGAAGAGAGGAGCGTCTCGATAACTGACAAAGTGAGGGGAAAGAATGAACGTCGTGGGAGCGTGATTGAGAGAGGATAATTAAGGTATTTATTAACCTAAATAAATCCTTACCTAATTAACCAATGGCAAAAGACCTCCTCGTCCTCGCCTTTAATCCCAAGGACTTCCATGTCCTAAATTTGAAATAAACCAACTTAAAATAAGATTGTAATGAAACAAATTATAACCAAATCTTGGGTTATAACATCACCTCCCCCTTAAAAGAATTTCGTCCTCGAAATTAAAACATACCTACTGCTCGAAAAGGGCGGGGAACTTAGAACGCACTTCGCTTTCGACCTCCCAGGTCGCCTCTTCCTCCGACTGACCCGACCACTGCACCTTCACCAAGGGCATGGTCTTACTCCTGAGCTTGCGGACATCCCGCGCTAAAATCCTCAAAGGAACTGCCTCAAACGTGAAGTCCTCCCTCAACTGAAGCGGACTGAAGTCGATCACATGAGACGGGTCCGGAATATACTTCCTCAGCATAGACACATGGAACACACAGTGAACACCAGCCAACGACGGTGGCAAAGCTAGACGGTAGGCAACCGGTCCGATCCTCTCCAGGATCTCAAAAGGACCCACAAAGCGAGGGCTAAGCTTGCCTCTCTTCCCAAACCGGACAACTCCTCGAACTGGAGAAATCTTCAGATACACATGGTCGCCCACCTCAAACTCTAGAGGTCGTCTCCTCTGATCGGTGTAGCTCTTCTGACGACTCTGAGCCACAAGCAAGCGCTCTCTAATAGACTGAATCTTGCCCACAGCATCCTGCACCAAGTCTGGACCAATCGCGGCTCTCTCCTTCAGATCGTCCCAACAGATAGGTGACCTGCATCTCCTGCCATACAAGGCCTCAAACGGAGCCATCCCGATACTGGTCTGAAAATTATTATTATAAGCGAACTCTATCAATGCAACGTGCTGATCCCAGCTGCCCCCGAAGTCCAACACACATGCTCTGAGCATGTCCTCAAGGACCTGATTCGTCCTCTCTGTCTGACCATCTGACTGAGGATGGTAAGCTGAACTGAAAGACAACTTCGTACCCATAGCCTGATGCAAACTCTGTCAGAATCTGGACACGAACCTCGGATCTTGATCAGACACAATAGAAGCCGGAACTCCGTGCAGACGCACTATCTCATCCACATATAACTGAGCCAAGCGGTGCAAACTAAAAGTCTTCCTGACAGGCAAGAAGTGGGCGCTCTTCGTGAGCCGGTCCACGATGACCCAAACCGCATCAAACCCCTCGGAGTCTTAGGCAGTCCCATGACGAAGTCCATACCGACGCTCTCCCACTTCCACTCCGGAACGGGAAGGGGCTGAAGCAAACCAGCTGGTCTCTGATGCTCTGCCTTGACCTGCTGACAGGTCCTACATCTGGATACAAGTCGGAGATGTCCCTCTTCATATTACTCCACCAGAATGTCTCACGTAGGTCCCGGTACATCTTCACACCTCCTGGGTGTACCGAGTACGGAGCTCCATGAGCCTCCTGCATAATCTCCCGCCTCAAGGCGTCGTCTGCCGGCACACAAACACGGCCTCTGAATCTCAGACAACCATCCTCTGAAACTCTGAACTCGGACTCCTGACCAGCAGACAAACTCTCTCTGATCTTACCCAACCCGACGTCGAGCTCCTGACTGGCCTTGATCTGGTCGATCAAGGTAGGCTGAATCTGCAACGCTGCCAACATCCCAGACCTCTCTGGACGAACAACCCAGATACCCATACGCTGCAACTCAAGAGCAAACCTCTGCACACCAGACAAAGCACAAACGGTCCCAGATGGACCCCTCCTACTGAGCGCATCAGCAACCACATTCGCCCTCCCAGGATGGTAGAGGATCTCCAAATCATAGTCGTGCAGCAACTCCAGCCACCTCCTCTGCCTCAAGTTCAACTCCTTCTGAGTGAACAGATACTTGAGGCTCTTGTGGTTCGTATAAACCTTGCACGCCGCTCCATGAGGTAATGCCTCCAAATCTTCAACGCAAACACCACAGCAGCTAACTCCAGGTCGTGGGTCGGATAGTTCTTCTCATATGGCTTCAACTGACGAGAGCCATATGCTACTACCTTCCCATGCTGCATCAGCACACACCCAAGTCCCTTATGGGACGCATCACAGAAAACCTCCAGACCCTCATTACCCTCTGGAAGGGTCAGAATCGGCGCGGACGTCAACCTCTTCTGCAGCTCCTGAAAACACCGCTCACATGCCTCACTCCACTCGAACTTCACATCCTTCTGCAGCAGACGAGTCAAAGGGATCACGAGCTTGGAGAAGCCCTCCACAAACTTACGATAGTAGCCCGCTAGTCCAAGGAAGCTACGTATCTCTCCAACATTAGTAGGCCTGGCCCACTCAGTAATAGCCCTAATCTTCTCTGGATTCACAGAGATACCATCCTTAGAGACCACATGTCCCAAGAATACCACCTGATCCAGCCAGAACTCACACTTCTTCAGCTTCGCGTACAACTCCTTCTCCCTCAGAGTCTGGAGAACGGTCCTCAAATGCTCCTCATGCTCCTCAGCACTCTTGGAATACACCAAGATGTCATCTATAAATACCACGACGAACTGATCCAGAAAGGGTTTGAACACCCAGTTCATCATATCCATAAACACAGAAGGCGCATTCGTCAGACCGAATGGCATCACTAGGAACTTGTAATGTCCATAACGAGTCCTGAAGGCGGACTTAGGCACATCGTCTGCCTTAATCCTCAGCAGATGATAACCGGACCTTAGATCGATCTTCTAAAACACCTTAGCTCCTGCTAACTGGTCGAACAAGTCATCAATGCGCGGGAGAGGATACCTATTCTTAACGGTAACCTTGCTGAGCTCCCTGTAGTCAATGCACAAACGCATGCTACCGTCCTTCTTCTTAACAAATAACAGTGGCGCTCCCTAAGGCGACACACTAGGGCGAATGAAGCCCTTGTCCAACAACTCCTGCAACTGAACCTTCAACTCCTTAAGCTCAGCAGGCGCCATGCGGTATGGGGCCTTAGAAATCGGCTGAGTCTCAGGTGCGAGCTCGATCGAGAACTCCACCTCTCTGACAGGGGGAAGCCCGGGTACATCATCCTGGAACACATCTGGGAAGTCTCTGACTACTGGAATCTCCTCCAACTTTGCATCCTTGCGAACCTCAGGGATGTAGCACAAATATCCCTGGCATCCTTTCCTCAGAAAACGAAACGCCTGCATGGCTGAAATCACTGGCGGCGAGCATGGGAGTCCATTCCCTGTGACAACTAGGCGGGGCTGACCCGGCTCCTCAAAGGTGACTCTCGAAGCAGCACAATCAATGTGGGCATGGTGCGCAGCAAGCCAATCCATGCCTAGAATCACATCAAAAGAAGTCATCTCCATAGGGATGAGGTTAGCAAACAGAGTCCTATCTCTGACTAACACAGGACTATCTCTACAAACAGAGTTCAGAAGCATAGAAGAGTCTCTAACTAATGGACTATGCACACACAGCTCAACACCCAGAGGCACAACAGGCAAACCGAGCTCACCCACTGTTATACCCAAAATTTCAACCCCCCAGAAGAGAGTCTCTACTAATAGGCTAGTAGTGAGGGTTCCCAGTTCGATCGGCACATTTCAGAGTACTAGGGACAGCTTAGTCATCTCCAGGGGCATTTTCGTAATTTTTTAAGGCTCCTAAGCCCCCTATAGGCTTTCTCTCTCCTCCAAATAAGGGTCAAATCAATTCAAAATGCTGTGAAATTTTAACCCATGATAGAGGATGACATTTTAAGCATAATGGCGTTGGAATTTTGATTTTTCAAATTTCCAATAATTTTCTAGTAATTTCTGATTGAATCTGACGAGAAATTGAATTTAAAAATATTTCAATATCCAAAAAATTAGATTCCACTTTAGAAAAATCAGAAATATCATCCTTTACCCATGTGTGAAATTTCATAATCAAATCCCTTTTGGAAGCCCTTGAGCTAAAACGTCGGTAAATCTCGGTTTTTACCGGATTTTTCTATCTTTAAAGAGGCCTATATAAGGAACCTTATCCCATGATCAAGGAAGAACCTCAAGAACCCGAGACTCTCAAAGAAGGCAGCCGTCTCTCTCTCTCTCCACGTTTTGAACCCCAGAGCCACGATCAAACACCGAAATCTCACCAAAATCAACACCAAAACACATTTTTCAACTCCCACAACAATCCATCATCAAACCCCCACCAAAACAGCACTAAAACGTGAAGAACATCAAGAACAACAAGGAGTCAGAAGCTGGGTTCGAAGTTCTTCTGGATCCGCCATCAACGAGGCCTCCGAAGAATCCCGACGTGAAGAATCCTCCTAAATTCGAAGGTAAAACAGGTTGCAATTCTACTTTTCTAACTCTCCACGACCTTATTAACTCTCTGTCAAATTTTGGGTTCAAACTAACCTTTTTACGCTTCTGTATTGCTAATTACTTTTGTTTTTGCCTTGTTACTTGTTCGCCAAGTTTCGTACATAATTCGACTTCAACTGCAATCTTTCAATTACTAACGAATTGTACACCTTTCAGGCTACACGTGCATAAATTTTGAGCCGAAAACACCTTCGGGAACCACCATAAAACCCCTGTCCGTGGGTGGTCGGGATCCCGGACCTATGGTCCGGGACTACGGACGGGTTGTCCGTGGCCACGGACACCCACGGACGGCGGCGGGATTTTAAAATTTTAAAATTTAGGTTTTGTTAAACTATGTCCGGGCCTACGGACATCCTGTCCGTGGCCCCGGACTTTTCAAATTTTTGTTTTCTGTTAATTCGACTTTTATTTTCACATAGATTAACTAGGGTCCGTGGTTACGGACATTAGGTCCGTGGCTACGGACGGAAACAAAATTTGACCTAATTCTGCCTCCTGAAACCCTAGTTTAGGTAATTTCAACTTTCACTTTTTTTTTAGTAAAAATATGCTAAAAAACAAAAAAAAACAGAGCTCGCGCACTTAGGTTAAAACGACTCGTAATAAGCCGTAATAAACTAAGTAGAGGAAAAAACGACTTCTAGGGGTAATGAAAGTAATTGAACCCTAATTAAGTTGAATATCAAGCCCCCGAACCCGAACTCTACCTTTCCTAATTTACCCTAGGTAAAAATTAGGTGGCGACTCACAATAGGTTGTGAGCTAGCATAGGATTTAATATTATTGTTATATGACATAGTTATTAAGGTTATAAGTGGACCTAAAACCCGACTAGATCCCAATCAACTTCATCAACATAGGATAGGGTTTAAAATCGAGGCTCAGAGACTGGCGACTCTGCTGGGGACAAATTCTTAATTTTAACTTGTTTAATTTTAAGAAAGAGGGCTTAACTCGAAAATGTTTATTTATGGCTTTATTACTTTGTTTGTTTACTTTTGTGCGCATTTTAATTTTCTGCACCTTTGCATCATATGAGAGCGAGGGTCCACCTAAACCGATTTCATCCGGGACCCGTTTGAGGGTCCCCTGTCAGGGACTCACACCTTTTAGGTGATGTGAATAAGCGGGGGAAAAGAGGAGGATGTCGTCTAACCACATCCCCTTAATACCTGGGCCTTAGCCCCAAGCGTTTTCCTGGCAGTGTCCTTACCTAGCCCATTGTTTGGTCAGTCAAAGACCCGGCCACAGACGCACACCTTCAGGTGATGCGAAAAAAAGTGGGGAAGCCCAAAGAGAGTAGCGTGCAAGCCCTATTCCTTTGTGGCGACCTGGGCCTAAGCCCCAAGCACCTCTCCGGATCGATCCATACCCAAATTGATTTAACCGTCTAGTGAGGACATGTTGAATTTGTGTGGGCCTTGTATGCTTGTATGATCGGCCCATTACCCAGCCTACAGATTGATAGGAACTTCTCCTACATTAACCTAGCCCAGCCCAAATCGGCGGCTCTATTCGTTTGCGGCCTAGAGGTCCTGTTTGGTTTAATATGTGAGTCATTCGGGCTTCGGCCCAAAAGCTTAGACTTAGGTGATTTCTCTTCTGGCCCAATTTGAATTATCCATTTAGTTCTAGGCCCATGAAAAACAAATCCACCTCAAGCAGTTCGTAAAAATCCATCAGGCCTTTCCGTTTCAAGGTTTATTCTAGTCCAGGAAGACTTTCCACCTGGGTTTTGGCCCAAAGTCCTAGATATAGGTATCATCTTCTAGGCCCAATCAGAATTACTTGGCCCAAATTCCAATTCACATCTATGGACATGGTTTTAAAATCATTTCGGCCCATGCGCCCTATTTCTAGCCCGAACACATTCTGGCCCAGGTGCCAAATTCTCAAAACATTCTGAGTACCGCACTCATAACTCACTTCATCTGGGCCCACAGACCAATTCATAGTTTTGGCCCACGAACTTTGCTCTCAATCCAAAATTTCGGCCCATAACATAAAACATTCGAATTCCAGATAGTTTGCGCAACCCATTCATTCTAGTTTCTGGCCTCAAGACCCAACAGGGTCATCAAACGAATCTTAGGCTTCAAGGTTTCTCTCTCGGCCTAGAGGCCCATTCACAATCCATGCGGCTTCCTTCGGCCCGTGTGCTCCACTTCCACGGTAAGGGTATTCAGGCCCACACATCCGTTCTAACCTAGGGATCACTTTAGCCCATGCACTTCCCTCTCAGTTTGGAAGAGATTCAGGCCCTAGTTCCTCCTACATAACCCGTAGGCATTCCTAGTTCAGACATTTTGCGGAGCCTACTCGGAGTTCAGAAAGAAGACAATCACGGTCATCTCAAGGGCGTCCCAACGGTCGAGAGCTCGAGTCTTCAGTACGTTGGCGTCAGACAATCCAACATTAGAATTTTTCTCAATTTAAGTAGTTTTCTTTTCTCAGTCGCTCTTTCAACTCTTATGGTAGCTAGCTTCCTTTATCATTTTAGGTAGTTTTACTAAGATTACAATTTTTGATGTTATCTTTCCATTTGTGAATTATAGCATAGTTCCATTTGTGAATTTTTTGTGCATTCATTTAACAAAACAAAAAGTTGTTTTTCAAGAAAAGGGATCATGAAATAATTATTTTCTGACAACAGAATAGAACGACTTATCTGTTGTTTCTAAAAAGGGTGAACATGTCCGTCCATACGCCACAGTCTATCTCAAAACATCCACAAAGCATTCCAAATCCACATCTGTTTAAGTGTTGTCATAAACCCCAAATCGATACTGGGGGCAGTCTGAGCTCAGGATCGTCGTCTTTAATTTTTCGTTTTAGCGTGTGAACTAGTCTCTGAGTGAAATTCACGAGAGTGTCTTGAGTGGAAAGACCATGAGTGAACGAGCGTGTCATTTTTACACGACTCCGGGGAGACCACATTCAAAGGTGAGGTAAACGGCATAACTCCAACCGAAGGAGATAATTTGTAAATTTACTCTTAGACCTGCGAAAAGTAACAAAGAGCGGATACACAACTTTCAGGAATGACGAAGCACCTAGGTACAGCACCACATAGCCCAAAAGCTTGTAAACCCTATCACTAAACCCTAGGCACCTCCGTTGAGCCTTTCGTATATCCCTTTTCGATATTATGAACTCCACAAAAATAACCCAGCCAATGATGAATAACCAACCCGGTGACCAAAGGAAGCGAGGAGACTCTCAGATAACGTTTTCATCAGTCTAGAGAAGCAAAGCCGCTGTCAGCATGACGAAGTGATCCGCAAATGGTCCTAAAGTGACACAGGATCAAAAGAGCTCACATCAAAATAGCTCTCAAAACTCAAAACCGGGAAACACAAGAACCCCGAAGGCAAAGTCAAGAAAGGATCAAACAAGGAGGCAAAACCAAAGTGCCTCGAAGAAATCCAAAAGACGAAAAGAGAAATGGTGTAAAGGACAACTTCAAAAGTCCAAGTCCAGAAGCTAGCCCGAAAACAACGTCAACATGAAGCAGCCAGACGACTTCAAGACAAGGAAGATGAATCCGAGAGAAGACGCAAGTTGCAGCTTTGGTCACCCATTTAAGCTCCACATACCCCAAATATCCCTCCATGATCCCGTCGTCTTTCATCACACCCTATGGCCACGTTATAAGCTCTAAAGACTTCAGACTTGATAGTTGTGTGTCTAATCACGTGAAAGTAACAGATTAAATGCGTAAATCCATCAAATATCGAATTCAATGGTCTAGAAGTTATGACCATGAGCGAGAAATGAGTGCAAACACCAACCACGTTGAGTGTAGGATAGGAAGCACCACATCAAAGCATAAGCCACGACCCTGTGAGGATGAGACTTGTTCGCACGTTTAACCAAAGAAAATACTGGGGGCAATTGATCGGAATGATCAATTGCCATGAATTCTAGCTCAGATTGTCCTAAGGAAAAAATACTGGGGGCAATTGTTGGTTCCAACAATTGCCATGACAACACCAGTTGAAACCTAAAGCTTGAGCACCACCATCCCACCACAGGCATAAGCCCTTACCACCCACATCAAACACCGCAGGCCCACATAAGCCCTTACCTCCACACCTCCACTACACAGGCACACATAAGCCTCTACCACCACACACACACTCTCAAGCCCGTCATTAGCCTTACCTCCACAAAAACATCAAACCCGTCATAACCCTGACCACCATCCAAAATCACAACACAGTCCCAGGTTTATCACAAGCACCACAACAAACACCACACACTTCCACCAACGGCATGTTCATTTTCTAAGAAACAAATTGCAGATTTGAAATTTTTAGTCAGGAAATGATTATTTCACTTTTTTTTTCAGCAGAGTTTTTCTCAAGCATTGCCATGTTTAGCACATTTTTCAATAGTTCCTTGTTTTGGGCTAGCTTCCAACAAACACTTTAGTTGCATTTTACAACTTTTGCATAACACCTCAACATTACCACCTTTTCCAACAGTTTCCTGTTTTGAACGAGTATCTTTCATATATTTTGATTGCATACATCTTATCATCATTGCCATGTTGGGCAATCCAATAATCAGTTTTCATCATTTGCGCGAGACCATTATCTTCCTAACTCATTTTTAGTTCAAGACCCAAAATCAGGGCGAGACCCTGCATTTTCTAGAGTCAGTGCGAGATCCAGCTTTTCCTTCATCCGTTCAGTACGAGACTTCAGTGTGAAACCCACCATCTTCAACAGTGAGAGACCCATCATTTTCTTCATTGCGAGACCATGCATCTTCTTCAGACCAGAGATATAGATTCTCACCCCGAAGATACAGATTCTTCAGAGATACAGATTCTCACCCCGAAGATACAGATTCTTCAGAGATACAGATTCTCACCCCGAAGATACAGATTCTTCAGAGATATAGATTCTCACCCCGAAGATACAGACTCTTCAGAGATACAGATTCTCACCCCGAAGATACAGATTCTTCAGAGATACAGATTCTCATCCCGAAGATACAGATTCTTCAGAGATATAGATTCTCAGCCGAAGATACAGATTCTTCAGAGATACAGATTCTCAGCCGAAGATACAGATTCTTCAGAGATACAGATTCTCACCACAAAGATACAGATTCTTCAGAGATACAGATTCTCGCCCCAGAGATACAGACTCTTCAGAGATACAGATTCTCGCCCCGGAGATACAGATTCTTCAGAGATACAGATTCTCACCCGTAGATTCAGATACAGATTCTCACCCGTAGATTCAGATACAGATTCTCAGCCAAAGATTCAGATTCACCAGAGCAGCAGAACTCACTAGAGCAGCAAAACTCACCCGAATAGAAGAACTCGACCCAACACCAATTTTCAATCACTGATAGGTAGTCAACGCCTCAGAATAGCTTGACATCATCTCATTCATTATAGGTAGTCAACGCCTTAGAATAGCTTGACATCATCTCATTCATTATAGGTAGTCAACGCCTTAGAATAGCTTGACATCATATCATCCTCATAGGTAGTCGGCGCCTTAGAATAGTCTGACACTACTTCATTATTACCTTTAGGTGGTCGACGCCTTAGAACCGCTCGACACCCTTCCACTTTGCTCATAGGTAGTCAGCGCCTTAGAATAGCTCGACGCAACTTATCGGATTGCACGTGTGGTCTTTTAAGATCTAAAATTTTGGGGTATCACTCAAGCATCAACTAGCCTTTTCATTTCCATTACAAAGTCTAGTTGACGGGGGGCAATCTGTTATACCCAAAATTTCAACCCCCCCAGAAGAGAGTCTCTACTAATAGGCTAGTAGCGAGGGTTCCCAGTTCGATCGGCACATTTCAGAGTACTAGGGACAGCTTAGTCATCTCCAGGGGCATTTTCGTAATTTTTCAAGGCTCCTAAGCCCCCTATAGGCTTTCTCTCTCCTCCAAATAAGGGTCAAATCAATTCAAAATGCTGTGAAATTTTAACCCATGATAGAGGATGACATTTTAAGCATAATGGCGTTGGAATTTTGATTTTTCAAATTTCCAATAATTTTCTAGTAATTTCTGATTGAATCTGACGAGAAATTGAATTTAAAAATATTCCAATATCCAAAAAATTCGATTCCACTTTAGAAAAATCAGAAATATCATCCTTTACCCATGTGTGAAATTTCATAATCAAATCCCTTTTGGAAGCCCTTGAGCTAAAACGTCGGTAAATCTCGGTTTTTACCGGATTTTTCTATCTTTAAAGAGGCCTATATAAGAAACCTTATCCCATGATCAAGGAAGAACCTCAAGAACCCGAGACTCTCAAAGAAGACAGCCGTCTCTCTCTCTCCATGTTTTGAACCCCAGAGCCACGATCAAACACCGAAATCTCACCAAAATCAACACCAAAACACATTTTTCAACTCCCACAACATCATCCATCATCAAACCCCCACCAAAACAGCACCAAAACGTGAAGAACATCAAGAACAACAAGGAGTCAGAAGCTGGGTTCAAAGTTCTTCTGGATCCGCCATCAACGAGGCCTCCGAAGAATCCCGACGTGAAGAATCCTCCTAAATTCGAAGGTAAAACAGGTTGCAATTCTACTTTTCTAACTCTCCAAGACCTTATTAACTCTCTGTCAAATTTTGGGTTCAAACTAACCTTTTTACGCTTCTGTATTGCTAATTACTTTTGTTTCTGCCTTGTTACATGTTCGCCAAGTTTCGTACATAATTCGACTTCAAACTGCAATCTTTCAATTACTAACGAATTGTGCACCTTTCAGGCTACACGTGCATAAATTTTGAGCCGAAAACACCTTCGGGAACCACCATAAAACCCCTGTCCGTGGGTGGTCCGGGACCACGGACACCCACGGACGGCGGCGGGATTTTAAAATTTTAAAAATTTAGGTTTTGTTAAACTATGTCCGGGCCTACGGACATCCTGTCCGTGGCCCCGGAATTTTCAAATTTTTGTTTTCTGTTTAATTCGACTTTTATTTTCACATAGATTAACTAGGGTCCGTGGTTACGGACATTAGGTCCGTGGCTACGGACGGAAACAAAATTTGACCTAATTCTGCCTCTCAAACCCTAGTTTAGGTAATTTCAACTTTCACTTTTATTTTCAGTAAAAAAATGCTAAAAAACAAAAAAAACAGAAGCTCACGCACTTAGGTTAAAACGACTCGTAATAAGCCGTAATTAAACTAAGTAGAGGAAAAAACGACTTCTAGGGGTAATGAAAGTAATTGAACCCTAATTAAGTCGAATATCAAGCCCCCGAACCCGAACTCTACCTTTCCTAATTTACCCTAGGTAAAAATTAGGTGGCGACTCACAATAGGTTCCAGTGAGCTAGCATAGGATTTAATAATTATTGTTATATGACATAGTTATTAACCTTAGGTTATAAGTGGACCTAAAACCCGACTAGATCCCAATCAACTTCATCAACATAGGATAGGGTTTAAAATCAAGGCTCACACCCACTAACTCAGCAGAAATAAAAGAGTGGGTGGCTCCAGAGTCAAACAAGCAGAAAACAGAACGAGAAGACAGCTGGAGAATACCTGTGACAACTCTGTCAGTCGATCGGTCTCTCTCTCCAGCCATCGCGTACACTCTGGCCTGGCCCTGGGGCTTCTTCTGCTCAGCCCGGTCTTGATCTCTGGACCCTGAAGCAGACTCACCAGCTCTACCTCCAGAGCTACCTCTGCTCCTCTCGGCCTGAGGGCAGTCAGCTATCCTATGTCCCATGGACCCACACTTGAAGCAGGCTCCAGACTTCCTGTAGCAGTTCTGACCTCTGCGAAACTTGCCACAGACCTGGCACTTTGGAGCAGGAGCTGACGAAGACGAACCACCTCTATTTCGCGAACGGTCCCCAGAGCGGTCTCCAGCTCGGTCTCCAGTAGACTGCTTCTTCTGAGAAGCAGACTGATCCCCCCTATCGCTCTCGTCGGACCTCTGCTTCCTCTTCTGGTCCTTCCCTCCAGACTGGCGACCTCTCAAGTCGGCCTCTACCAACAGGGCGACATCAGCAACGTCCCTGAAGGTCTTGTGACGCAGAGGCGTCACAGCAGAACGGATGTCAGGCCTCAGGCCACTCTCAAACTTCCTGGCCTTCCTATGCTCGTCAGGCTCAGGTGCAAACTTCGACAGGCTGATGAACTTCCTGACGTACTCCTCCACACTCATATCCCGACCCTGGCGTAGTCGGTTATACTCCAGAATGCGCTGGTCCTTATAAACGTCGGGGTAGAACTGCTTGTTGAACTCCCCAGTGAACTGCTCCCACGTCCAAGGCTGTGGGAATCTCCCCATCACTGACCTCCACCACTCCTTGGCTTCGGCCTTAAAAAGGAAAGTAGCAAAGTCGACCTTCTACTCCTCCTCAGAGCCCATCACACGCAGCAAATCCTCCACCTCTGACAGCCAGTGACTGGCCTCCTGGGGGTCTCCTGCCCCATCGAACGACTGCGGCTTCAGCTTCATGAACTCCTGAAGCGCCTTCACATTTCTGCCTCCAGCATCCGCCCCAGCTGGGCCTGCTCCGCCAGCTGGTCCTCCTCCAGCTGGACCACCCCATGCACTCATGGTCTGCATGAGCTGCATCATGAACTGCTGAACAGCATCAGCCACATTTCCTGGAGGGTTCGTTGCTCTTCTTGGCGGCATTCTGAAAGTCCAACAGCAGGCAGTTAGACACAGACACTAACACTGACGTTTCTGACTGACTGGCTAACTTAAAATCCCAGCAGATTAGAACCTGGCTCTGATACCACTAAATGTAACACCCCCAAACACTGGCCTAGGAGTTAGGGGTATTACACGCCGCGTATTATTACTTAATAACGCAAGGCTCTAATATTCAAACGCAAATAAGCAAATAAGGCCTAAAACAGAATACTTAAATAAAGTATAATCAAGATGATGTCGCAACATCCCAAAAGTATTACAGAACCCACCAAACTAATATCAGAAGCGGAAGCTAACAAAGAGGCCCAAAGGCTCAAATTCAAATACAAGTCTCAACGAAACAATTAACAAAATGAACTAAACTCCAGAGCTGCAAAGTGACCCTCGCTGATCAATCTGCAATGTTAGATAAAGTAGGGGAATGAGCACACAACTATGCCCAATAGATGACAAACTTCATCAACCAGCATGCTCAAAACATTTTACAGAATGTTAACAAATCAGAAGGAGTTAAAGGAACCCAAAAGCATATCAGAAAACAGAACAGAATTCCATACGTTAGAGGACTAAACAGAGTCAGAAGCAGATAGAAGCAAAAAACAAAGTGGGACACTAGCGATCACAACATACAGACAGAACGAGCAACCAGCTCGTGAATAGAACGAGGAAACCTCACTCGTGAACAGAACAGGTGTAAACACCCGTGAGCAGAACGGGGAACATCACCCGTGAACAGAAGGATCCTACATAGCGCGCTATGAGACAGCGTAACCAGCCATCCAAAGGCTCAGACACAGAGATAACTAGGTCCCAAAACAGAAGCTCAAATACAGATAAGCATATGTGCACCAAAGGCACCAGAAAGCACATAGATGGCTGGGAAATCAGAAGGGGAATCCAACCCCGCAAACGGAAGTCAAAACAGAGCCCAGACGAGCAAGTTATGGTCAAAACAGTACCATGTCCGAACTTGTGTCCGGACATCAATGTTCGGACACAAGTCGAGACTCAGAAGTCGAAAACAGACAGATGTCCGAACATGTGTCTAAACTACCAAGTTCGGACACAGGTCGAACATTAAAACAGTAGAAGAGACAGAGGTGTCTGAACATCAAAGGTCGGACAGATGTTCGGACGTTCTTCGGTAATCAGACACGCGCAGAGTCCGAAATTGTGTCCGGACATCCATGTTCGGACACAGGTCGAGACAAAATCAGAGAATACAGAAGGCTGTGTCCGAACTTCAAAGCTCGGATGGAAGTTCGGACACAGCGAAAACTTCAGAAAATTAAAGCGCAGAAGGGTATGTCCGAACTTCAACGGTCGGACAGAAGTTCGGACACGCCGAAAAACACAGAGAACAGAGATGATTTTTACACAATCAGAGGCATTAAAACAATGTCAAAACATCATACATTTGTAGAAAACAACCTTGGGGGTTTGTAATTATTCAAACAACACAAACGGACTGATTCACAAACACAACACAGAAGCAGATCACACACTAGAAACCAGAATTCGAAACGCCCCAAGGCTGAACACACTAATCGAATCCATCAGCCACCTACCTCGAATTAACAGCAGATGAAACACAATCTGAATGGCATAGTCCAGACCAACACAGCTCCAGCAACGCAGACCAACAACGCAATTCCAAATCACTGATTAAATCACAATTGCAGAAACTCACAATTCAGAAAACGGAAACTCAAACCCTGAAACCGGAATTGCAATCCAAAACTGCACACAATCCTCACCTGAATCTGACAGCAAAAGGAAACACAGAGGAGACTCCGAACACAGCCGCGTAGGAGATCAACACTTCTGACAATCAGATTGTAGAAACCTAAATCAGAATGAGAGGAGTTCCCAAATCGCAGAATTGCACAAGAACAAACTGACGCCCTTACCTTAATCTGAACCGGAGTGCAACAGAGAGAAGGATCCACAGCAGAACTCGAATTGCAAAGCCACACACGCAGGCTTGAGAGCTTGAGAGAACGTAACTTGTGAGAGAGAGAGAGAGAGAGAGAGAGAGAAGAGAGGAGCGTCTCGATAACTGACAAAGTGAGGGGAAAGAATGAACGTCGTGGGAGCGTGATTGAGAGAGGATAATTAAGGAATTTATTAACCTAAATAAATCCTTACCTAATTAACCAATGGCAAAAGACCTCCTCGTCCTCGCCTTTAATCCCAAGGACTTCCATGTCCTGAATTTGAAATAAACCAACTTAAAATAAGATTGTGATGAAACAAATTATAACCAAATCTTGGGTTATAACATCAACCTGTGCTAGAGTTCATGGCAATCGATCGGAACGATTGATTGCCCCCAGTATTTTCTTTGATTAAACGCGCGAACAAGTCTCATCCTCACAGGGTCAAGGCTTATGCTTTGATGTGGTGCTTCCTAACGTACACTCGGCGTGTTTGGTGTTTGCACTCATTTCTCACTCATGGTCATAACTTCTAGACCATTGAATTTGATATTTGATGGATTTATGCATTTGATGTACTACTTTCACATGATTGGACACACAACTATCAAGTCGGAAGTCTTAAAAGCTTATAACGTGGCCATAGGGTGTGATGAAAGACAACAGGACCATGGAGGGATATTTTAGTTATATGGAGCTAAAGGGGTGACCAAAGCTGCACCTTGCGTCTTCTCTCAGAATCATCTTCTTTGTCTTGGAGTCATCTAGCTACTTCGTGTTGACATTGTTTTCGAGCTTCTGGACTTAGACTTTTGAAGTCGTCCTTTACAACAGTTTTCCTCTTTTTGTCATTCGAATTTCCTCGAGGCATTTCGGGTTTGCCTCTTTGTTTTATCCATTCTTGACTTTGCCTTCGGGGTTCTTATGTTTCCTGCTTTTGGGCTTCGAGAGCTGTTTTGATGTGAGCTCTTTGGATCCTGTGTCACTCTGGGACCAATTGTGGATCACTTCGTCATGCTGCTTCTTTGAACTGATGAGAACGTTATCTGAGAGTCGGACACCTCGTTTCCTTTGGTCACCGGGTCGGACATTCATCATTGGCTGGGTTATTTTGTGGAGTTCATAATATCAAAAGGGGATATATTAAACGCTCAGCGGGGGTGCCTAGGGTTTAATGTCAGGGTTCACAAGCTTTTGGCTATGTGGTGCTGTACCTAGGTGCTTCGTCATTCCTGATAGTTGTGTATCCGCTCTTTGTTATTTTTCGCAGGTCTAAGAGTAAATTTACAAATTATCTCCTTCGGTCGGAGTTATGACGTTTACCTCACCTTTGAATGTGGTCACACCGGAGTCGTGTAAAAATGACACGCTCGTTCACTTATGGTTTTTCCATTCAAGACACTCTCGCGAGATTTTCACTCAGAAACTCGTACGCACATTTAAACAAAAGATAAAAGATGACGAACTTAAACTTAGATTGCCCCCAGTATTAATCCATGGTTTATGATGACAATTTGAAAAATGTGGACTTCGTACCTGATAAGTGCGGAATTTATCTATATTTCCGTGATCAATGTGATTAATATTTCATTGGTTTATATGATAAATTCCTTACTTATATGCTTAATTATGTTAAATGTTTAGATTACTCCTCACATGTGATTTTATGTTAAAACAGATAAAAATACTGAAGAAAAGGTTCTAGATACATGTGTCGAGGGCTTAACGATCAAATCACGACCACATAAAGATTGACGCGCGACTTTGTAGAGTCTTTGGAGACATCGGAGCACACATGGACCATTGTCATTTAACAAGTGGGCCGCAGACCATTGTCATGAGGGGAGGCTTTTGACTTTTGTTGGGCTGCAGGTTACACGTGAAGATATATCTGCATTCAATCTATCTCACGGGATTAATATCATCTGAGGAAGAGAATCAATTGGGCCGCATTCAAGTACACACATCATTGGGCCGAGACTTTGATCTCTTGGACTGGGTTCTGCATGGATGGAGTCTACAACAAATCCATGCACGAGAGCAACGTGCACATGAACATGAGATTTGTTTCACATTTGATTCATGAGCATGCATCGCATGGGCCATGCACACTTAAAAGAGCCATTCACGTGAATATGTAATTTTGGCATCAATATTATACGGGGAGCTGCATGATGTTGGGCGCCGACCAATTCAGATTGATGAGACGTGACCAATGACGAGGGAGGCGCAGAGATGTTGGACCAGACAGTCCCTTTTGGACCGTGGCGCAGTCAGTTGTGGAGGCGCAGACAATTGCAGAGAGGGCTTGCAAATCGGCTACATGTGCTTACGTACATGACTCTGGGCTGACAAAGAAATAAAGGCGCAGCAGACTTCAGGGGCATGAGCCGACAAGAATTCAGTAGCTGGCTAGCTGCATTACGTGGAGCATGTATATATGCACGGTGAACAGGGCCATGTATACGAGCTGGGCTGACGAGGAGTATAAGTCGGAGACAACTGTAAACTTTCTAGGCCGACAATATAAAAGAGGTGCAGGCTTTATTCTAGCATGCACTCCATAGGGAATATTACGAGACAGACGGTGGACTTCCATCATGCATGGCCTAACTCCACGCATGCATTTGCTGGGCACATGCTCGTGAGACATGGAGAGATGGGCATAAAGAATCTTGCAGCACATGATGCACACTTGATTGCTGCACATGCTCGACAAGATGATGGACTCATCATGTTACAATTATGCATTAAGGGCCGCTACTCACTTGAACGAGACTTCAGAGGCGCATGAACAAGGCATACATGGACTAATAGTATAAATAGGATGAGGGGAGGTTACAAGAATACAACATACACAATATAGAACACACACGACAGAAAGAATTCTCAACCAGAGCCACTGCGGAGAGCAGCCGTTCGAGAGCATAGCAGTTCGAGAGTAGAGTTCTTCGTGCAGACAATTAATAGATCGGAGCAGAAGCCAGAGACCGGATTCATCATCGTCCCACAATTAGATGACGTTTTCTAATCTCTTGATTATTGTTATTATTTCTTTGTCTCCGATGTCTGTGTAATTTCTATAAATTCTGGTTTACTATGTAATCCAAATTCAAGGTTCCATTATCTTTGTGATTTACTATTTTAATAGATTAAAGTACTGTTCCTTATTTATTTTTATAAATCTTGTGATTTGGCCAGTTACTTGATTTTACCAGTTTATCTGCTTATAAGTGAGAACTGCGGTAGATAATAGATAGCAGGAACAGTACCGGTTAATTTAGAGATGGTAATTCCTCTAGGATATTAACTGATCATTAAACTGGATTATTCTTAAAGCTGTTAGCAATTAGTAAATTTTTAACGAGAGTTAAAATTTATTAGCTGTTAATTAGATTCCACCGAGCGGGAGACCGAACGTGGAATAATTCTGATCTAGGATTTTAATCTAGATGTTGGTAAACACATCGAGAAAGGAACCGAAGAATTAGGAGGATTAGTAAACCGGAATTTTTCCTTCTCATTAATTCAGAAATATCATTATTTTGCTCATTATTATTCTTGCATTTATTACTCTTGTTCTTATTTACATTTTGTTTCTTTAC
This sequence comes from Limonium bicolor, assembly GCA_023374045.1. Taxonomy (NCBI): domain Eukaryota; kingdom Viridiplantae; phylum Streptophyta; class Magnoliopsida; order Caryophyllales; family Plumbaginaceae; genus Limonium; species Limonium bicolor. Next base: position 139,090,377 of record CM041777.1, on the reverse strand, counting down.
ATAGTAATTCAACAAACAAAATCCCCCTGTTACTTGAGTTATTTTATTATTTCGATTTAGATATTAATTAAACTAAAACGCTGCCTCCCTTGGATTCGATAACCTGGAGGGATTCTTCTAGGAAAACTTGCTACAATCGACCGGTATACTTGCCGTTAGGTTAAACCTCCCAACAACAATTTACCGTTAGGTTTTTACCCCAACAGTACCGCTATGTGGTTTGTTTGGATGCTTAGAGGTGAGCTGTGGTGTTTAGGGTGGCATATTCAACTTTTAGAAACAAGAGACAAATCATTTTGTTCCATAGTCGGGAAATGATTACTTCGTGATCCCTTTCCTTGATAAACATTTTTGTTTTTTTCAATAAATGAATGAATAATGGTTTGTACAGAAATTGTTAAAATGGAACTATGATTTTATTTATGAATCATGAAAGAAACGTAACAATTTCAATCTAAGGAGACTGAAAACTAACTAAGAAAATAAGCTACTAGGAAAATTTGAAGATGCAAGAAAACATAATCAATGATGAATCACCTAAATAAAACGATCTGCATACTTAGAAAAATTGGACTCCTTGCTCGAGGAGGTCTTGAATATTGTGCCTCAATGCTCGACAATTGTCAGCATAATGGTCAGGCAACTGATGGTAGTGGCAGAATTGATAAGATGCCTCCCCAAATGAGTGGTTCCTGGCCAAGGAGCCAAGGGCTGTAGCAAGTTTCTCCTCTGAAGCTCTTCAAATGCCTGACTTGGTGTTCGGCCAATGTTGGTGAATTCCCTTTGCGATGAGTCTCGGCGTGGTAAGGGTACCGTCCTAAAGTTTTGATGTGGAGCTCTAGGTCGTTGAATGATAAGTGCGAAACATATAGACTTTTAGGGTTTAAATACCTTATAACTTGCAACACTTTAGGCAATGTTTCCCACTTGCTATGTGAATTTTCTTGGATTTATGTTTTGATATGAACTGATATATTTTATGTATGAAATGCAGAAAAAGGTCTTGGAATCACATAGTACACTTCACAAGCTTCGCAACGCAACAAACGGGGATCAAATCGGAGCTCAAACGAAGAATCTGGAGCCTGTCAAAGTTTGCAAAGAAAGCAGAAAAAATACACACGTCCGACCCTGTAAGTCCGGACGCAAATCCAGACGATTAACACATGTCCGACCCTATAGGTCCGGACGCAAGTCCGGACACATGTCGGCGAAGCATTTTACACGGTGGAAACGACCCGTCCGACCCTATAGGGTCGGACACAAGTCCAGACAGGTCAAATGAGCCAGCAAAATTGGACACATTACGAGAATTCGTTACGCGGTGAAATAGTCACGTCCGAACCTGTGTCCGGACATGCAGGTCCGAACGCAACACGTGGAATCAAGCTCCGCACAGTGTCGACATGTCCGAACCAGCAGGTCCGGACGCTGGTTCGGACACGTCAGTAAATTCAGCAAACAGAGCTGCATCGACATGGTATGAAAGGATAAATCAATTTTATCCTTTCACACGCCTCTTCCACCAACTTACCCTTCCTTTTTACCCCATTATCACTATAAATATACCTATAACCCTCCATTAATAGATATCTCATCCCACCCCCAAACTTATGCCATTTTTCCTCCACAAAATTACCATTACCTCTCCAAAAATCATACATCTCATCTACATAATTTCCACATAAAATCCACACATCACCTCATCCCATAAAACATTCCATTTCCATACCGTTATTTAGTCTAACCTCTGTCCAAAATATTAGCAGTCAAAATAGTGGAGCTGAATTAATTATCTTTTCCAGATGATTTCTTTTACTTCTTATTCTGTCTTCTTTTTAACTATGTTGGGCTAGAGGATATACTCCGGGTGAAGGTCAAATTATAGTTTGTTTAATTATGTAATCTATATTTTTACCGGTTTAATTAAATACAGTTTGTTACGATTAAAGCTTATCTCTCGCCTTTTTAATAAATTTCATGAATTTATTAAAATGCTTTACAAAGTCTATTTTTATTAGATCAGTGATAAATAGATAGGTTAATTAATCCATAAATCTGTGGAAAACTTATTTTGATTAAATAAGTTAGTATTTTCAGATGCAAAATATAATTCCTCGCACTTAATCCGTTTACATGTGTTTTGCTCGAATCTAGATTAGACAGAGCATGTTCTGGTAAATGAGTCCTTTTGAGTCTATGATTTAGTCCTTAAGATAATAAGGAATTTTTCCAAACTATTATAATAAACCGGTAGAGATAGCATAATTAATCAGATTATATAAACCTGAACCCGGAGTCCCGTTTAATTTATCTTCCACTCAGTTAATTTTTATCTGTTGTTTTACTTTATAAAAATAAGTCAATTAATTCCCCCCTTTTTGTGACAAAGCTTAGGTACTATATTATTTCGCTATAAGTCCCACGGTTTGACCCCGGCCATTTCTGTCTTACTATACTACTGCGACCGGGATTTGTTTGTAGCCCGACGGATATTTTTTAGTTATTAATTTCTTTCTCAATTGTTTAAAATACACCAGTTCCAACCACTCTCATTATTCTGTCTGCAAAATGGCGCCGTTGCCGGGGACTTGATTTATTCTAGTCCCTAAGCCCGGATAATTCACTTGCTATATTATAATATTCTGTTTATACTATTTTGTTTGTTGTTTATTGTATTTCTACTAATTTCTGTCATTTAATTATTCCAGCAATTTAAATATCGTATTAATTACAGTTATTTACTTTTCCAGTCATTTACTTTACTATCATTTAAATCCCAGTCATTTAAAATTCCTGTCATTTACATTCGAGTTATTTAAATTACCATTGTCCTTTAAATTTCAGTAATCAAATTCTGTCATTTTATTTTTCTGTCATTTAATTTCAGTCAATTAAATTCAATTTCTTTATTTAATTGTCATTTAAATTCAGTTCTTTATTTTTAGTCATTTAAATTCCCTTGTCATTTAAATTCCAGCAATTTAAATTTTGCCCTTTTTCTTTATTTTAATTTTATTATTTACTTAAACTGCATTTATTTTTATTTCTTTTAAGTTTATTTATTTTCGGTTTATTTACTGTTGTTAAAAAAAAAGTAGTTCTTTATTTTATTCTATTGAATTGTTTCTTTTTAGCTGTTTAAATTCCCCTCCATATTTCTTCCTATTTCTATTTATTTTATCACATCACAAGTTTCTTTTTCTGTTTTGAGTGGTGATTGCCTATTACCAGGTCACACAGCCTTCCGGTTAGTATTAACAATCATACGGTTGGCTACATCCCTGAGATCGAGAGAACTTTTCTGCGCACTTTAAGGCAGAAAAGATCTCAACAAAACACAACCACGGTGATAGAATCTAACCAGGAAGCAGATATGACATCTTCACCAGCTACAGTTCGTAACATCAACAGGCCATCTAATCAAGGACAACAACCTACCATCATCCTTCCCCACCTTTCCCAATCCGAGTACGATGAGTGGCAAAAGCTGAAGCCATATCATCAGATCCGATGCGTGAAGGAGTTAGGCATGTTCGATGGCTCTAGTCCTGACGAAGCTCTGTTGCATGTCACTAAGTTTTTGCAGCATGCCAACTGTCTAACCGCAACTAACGCAGTACTCCAATACGCGAGACTGTCCCTATTTCCTCACAGCCTGACGGGAAATGCGAGTAAATGGTACCACAGCCTTACACCAAGTACATTGGTACTTGGGATGAAATGGCCACCAAGTTCTACGACAAGTTCCTGCCCCCAAGCCGAACGTTAGAAATGATTGCTGAGATCTACAATTTCAAGCAGCCAGGGTCAGAAAACATCTACGAAACTTGGGACCGTTTCAAAGGACTGCTGCTAACGTGTCCTCACCATGGTCTCACAAAAGAACAGTTATCTCAATTGTTCTACAAAGGCTTAATCAATCAATGTAAAACAATGGTACTCTCCTCTTTAGGTGCTGATATTTTGAAATAGCTAGGGGAACAGTTCCTAAATGGGATAGAGTCCCTCTGTGAGGAGATTAGGGATTGGGCCACAGGAGGATCAAGAGGCGGCACTCCAGGCTTATACCATGTAGGAGAAAATGACAATAAGTTTGACCAGCTAATGAGAAGCCACGAGCAACTCATGGAGAGCAATGCGCAACAGGTGACGAAGGTAAGCACCTTGCAGAAAGTAGTTGAGCAGATGGCCATGAACTCCTACCCCCAACAAGCAAAGTCGATGACTTCCCGATCATCTACAACCCCTCCAGGCTATGCTCCTCTATCCTTATCATCTCCTGATGTTTCTTGTACGCAATGTGGTGGGCCACACGATTATGAAAAATGCCCCCAATTACAAGAATTAAAAGCAGCAGAGGAAGCAAACTTTGTTGGCAACAATTTAGGATACAGACAACCATGGCAGCGCAACATGCGCCCCAATTTTCAAGGAGGCAAAAGGCAGTATCAGCAACCGCCTTATGGCAATGATGCTTCTTCAAACCGACTGACTCAACAACCTTCAAATCCCGACTCTGGAATGTCCCAAATGCAGGAGATGTTTAAAGCAATGATGGGTAAGACCCGGGACACGCAAGATGAAGTCACAGCCCGTCGTAAAGACCAAAAAGCCTTGCAATCCCAAATCCAACAACTTCTCATCCAACAAAGACCTCCTGGCCAACTCCCCTCACAAACCAATCCAAATCCACGAGAGTATGCAAACTCAATTCATGTAGTGGACCAGCCCATCACACTAGCTCAAAGGGAGCATCAACCAGAGAGTGAAATGGTTCATGAAGTGAAACAGCGGGCTGAGGAAGAATACCTCGATATGAACCAACTGAAGCTCTATGCCAAATTAGTTGAGATAAATGAAATGACGGAAGGTCCATTAGACCTTGCATTGCAGCAACCGGAGAGTGAAATGGTTCATATAGTGGACGACTTTACTGAGGATTTGAGTTACTCTCTTTCACCACTCCCGTTCGAACCTGAGCAAACGACATCAAACCTTCTGCTTGAGCTTGAAGACAAGCCATCACAGGACAACTTCTACCTCAACTTCATGGAGTATCCTCCCTCTGAAGTCAACTACCGTTATTTTCCCTCCTTCTCTGTGCTATACCCAGAAAATGAGGATAGTTACATCCTCAAAAATGAAGAGGAGGAAATGCTCGCTCCCGCTAGGACATCCAAACAAAACGCTACAATCAACTTCGAGGAGCCACCTCCCTCTGAAGTTGAATTCAATCAGGGCTCTTCCTATGAGCCTCTCCAAGAAGATGAGGATATATACATCCTCAAATTTGAGGAGGAGGAGCCATCCAACTTTGATCTTCATCTCGAGGATCACGGCCTTCCCCTCTTATGCACCAAAGAAGTAGGGTGGAAACTCGAAGTCAACTCGCTAAGTGAGAAAACCACCTTCTCATTTGATCAAGGATCAGAATTTGAAGATAGAATTCACCCCGAAGTTCTCCCTGCACCGTTCAACGCAGTTAAGGATGTCTTCATCCTTAAAATTGAAGAGGCGTCTCCACAACTAGATGATCCTCGCACCAAGGGTCATCCATTGAAAAATCTTGGCCCTTCTCCAAAGAAAAATAATGCCCGCCTAACCCACCCATTGAAGCTCACTTCCACCTTCATTTTCGATCCAGGGGAGGAAATTTACATCCTCAACTCTGAGCGAGGAACACCACTCCCACCTTGCCTCCATCCGGCTCAACAACAGGAGGAGAATGTTTACATTCTCCAGTTTAAGGAAGAAAAACAACCATCACCCGGTTTTCTGTTAGAGATTTCTTGCAGCAAACACCTCCTTCAAAACCAGGTTTGGTGGAGTTTGTATTTTCCTAATTTAATTGCTGTAGTAATACTTTGTTTTGATCCAGGTGGTTCGATCTTACTTGTTGGCCATTTCATATTCCCGTTAACACCGTTGTCCACTTTCATTTTTGATCCGGGATAATGAAGAACATGCGTCTAGCTAGAGACGTTAAACCCGGGCGGCTTGGTGGGAGGCAACCCACTATCTATACTTTGCCTTTCCTTTTATTCTGTTTTCTCTTGTGTACTATATTTCCCTTTTATATGTTATAATAAAATTCGGGTTTTACTTGAGTTCTTGTGGCTGTGTAGAATATTCTTTACAGGTACATTTCATGTAATTATACAGCTGCACTCAAGTATGGGGGAGCTCTGCACACTCTGCGTACTCTGGGGAGTACACTCTTTCTCTTCTGATATTTCATATTCCCTTTTGCTTTGTTTTGTGTAATTTCCTTTATCAGATTGCATGCCCTGTTAATTTAATTCTTTCTACGCAATGAGGGCATTGCTTGAGCTTAAGTGTGGGGGAGTACTCGTACCCTAGTAGCTTGTTCTTAAGTTTTTCTCTTTTGACAATTTGTTTAAATTTGTTAAGTTTGAAATAGTCAAAAAGGGAGCCATAGAGGAAATATTGCAAACCTACAAACATTATGAGGTACTTAAAATTTTCAACCATTTTAAAAATTTATTCTGATAAATGCTTAAAGTTTGAGAATAATTATCATTTGAGCTCTATTTTTAGCTTTGGGCCTGGGATTTAAATTGGAATGTAAAGGTGGAAAAAGAACAAGGCAAGGTATTCATCTGATCCAAACAAGCATATTCTGATCCTAAGCAGGCCTCGTCCACTTGGTTATTAAGTTCTTTGGGGTGCTTTATCACCTAGCTACCTAAGGTATTTTATATCTGGGATAGTTGACCCAAAACCGCTACAAGGGTGGAGAGAAAAGTCTGAGGTGAAAGGAAATTAAACTTCAATCGAAGTATCTTTGCATTATGTACTTAAATGATGAAAATTTCTTATTTATGGATCATGAGTACGTGACATTGAAAGGTATAATGGAATATCATTTTACTTCATGCCCCTTGTCGTGTCAGGAAATGTGAAAGAAAATAGTGGATTGGCTTATGGTTAAAAACTGGATTCTTATGGTTCTACTTCTCCTTCTTAATAGTTGTTTGTATGATTTCAAGGTTCTTTTCAAAAACTTAATAAAAAAGGTCTAGTACCCTTTAATCTAGAAGTTTTGTAACAATCTTTTCTGTGCTCTCCCTGTTTGGTTATTTTATACTCCCTCCTATTCTAAATATAAGTCGTTTTAGGCTTTAGGATTATGTTCAAATTATAAGTCATTTTAGACTTTTTGTATCTATCTTTCTACTTTTACCCTTTCTACTTTATTAATTATTATTGTCATTGCACTCTACTTTTTATCTTACCAATAAAGTGTACTTACTTTTTTATTCTTCCAATACAAAAAGTAAGGGTATACTAGTCTTTTTAAACTCTTTCTTAAATATTGTGAAAAAGTCTAAAATGACTTATAATTAAAATAGGAGGGAGTATTTAACTTGTTTAAAGATTCTGTCATAAAGATTTGCTTGAGGACAAGCAAAAGATAAGTATGGGGGAATTTGATAAGTGCGAAACATATAGACTTTTAGGGTTTAAATACCTTATAACTTACAACACTTTAGGCAATGTTTCCCACTTGCTATGTGAATTTTCTTGGATTTATGTTTTGATATGAACTGATATATTTTATGTATGAAATGCAGAAAAAGGTCTTGTAATCACATTGTACACTTCACAAGCTTCACAACGCAACAAACGGGGATCAAATCGGAGCTCAAATGAAGAATCTGGAGCCTGTCGAAGTTTACAAAGAACGTAGAAAAAATACACACGTCCGACCCTATAAGTCCGGATGCAAATCTGAACGATTAACACATGTCCGACCCTATAGGTCTGGACGCAAGTCCGGACACATGTTGACGAAGCATTTTACGCGGTGGAAACGACCCGTCCGACCCTATAGGGTATGACACAAGTCTGGACAGATCAAATGAGCCAGCAAAATTGGACACATTACGAGAATTCATTACGCGGTGAAATAGTCACGTCCGAACCTGTGTCCGGACATGCAGGTCCGGATGCAACACATGGAAGCAAGCTCCGCACAGCGTCGACATGTCCGAACCAGCAGGTCCGGACGCTGGTTCGGACACGTCGGTAAATTCAGCAAACAGAGCTGCATCGACATGGTATGAAAGGATAAATCAATTTTATCCTTTCACACGCCTTTTCCACCGACTTACCCTTCCTTTTTACCCCATTATCACTATAAATATACCTATAACCCTCCATTAATAGATATCTCATCCCACCCCCAAACTTATGCCATTTTTCCTCCACAAAATTACCATTACCTCTACAAAAATCATACATCTCATCTACATAATGTCCACATAAAATCCACACATCACCTCATCCCATAAAACATTCCATTTCCATACCGTTATTTTGTCCAACCTCTGTCCAAAATATTAGCAGTCAAAATAGTGGAGCTGAATTAATTATCTTTTCCAGATGATTTCTTTTACTTCTTATTCTGTCTTCTTTTTAACTATGTTGGGCTAGAGGATATACTCCGGGTGAAAGTTAAATTATAGTTTGTTTAATTATGTAATCTATATTTTTACCGGTTTAATTAAATATAGTTTGTTACGATTAAAGCTTATCTCGCCTTTTTTGTAAATTTCATGAATTTATTAAAATGCTTTACAAAGTCTATTTTGATCAGATCAGTGATAAATAGACAGGTTAATTAATCGATAAATATGTGGAAAACTTATTTTGATTAAATAAGTTAGGATTTTCAGATGCAAAATATAATTCCTCGCACTTAATCCGTTTACATGTGTTTTGCTCGAATCTTGATTAGACCGAGCATGTTCTGGTAAATGAGTCCTTTTGAGTCTATGATTTAGTCCTTAAGATAATAATAGGAATTTTGCCAAACTATTATAATAAACCGGTAGAGATAGCATAATTAATCAGATTATATAAACCTGAACCCGGAGTCCCGTTTAATTTATCTTCCACTCAGTTAATTTTTATCTGTTGTTTTACTTTTTAAAAATAAGTCAATTAATTCCCCCCTTTTTGTGACAAAGCTTAGGTACTATATTATTTTGATATAAGTCCCGCAGTTTGACCCCGGCCGCTTCTGTCTTACTATACTACTGCGACCGGGATTTGTTTGCAGCCCGACGGATATTTTTGAGTTATTAATTTCTTTCTCAATTGTTTAAAATACACCAGTTCCAATCACTCTCATTATTCTGTCTGCAATGAACCACATTCACTTCTGGGAAGCTTTGAGCGCAAGCTACCGTCTGAGAATAAGCCTTTTCTGGTCCTGGCTTAGAGAATTTGAAGCCACTGCCGGAGTTTCTTGAGCACTCGAGCTCCAACCCTTCCGTATGAATCCTTTCCTCTAGAATACCGACTTGTCCCATCAACATGTCGAAACTCGGAAAGTACATAAATTTTAGCTCATGGTTGTGTTGTTTTCACATGTTCTCAATTATCATGCCGATTTGCTCTTGCTCGTCCATTTTGGTAGGCAAGGCAGCATCCTTTTTCCTCCAACGCTTGACGAAGTCAGACATGGACTCACCGTCTTTCTGTCGAGTGCCTGCAAGATCGATTCTAGTGACCTCGAGGTTCTTAGTATACTCGAAATGATTTAGGAAAGCCTCGCAAACCTCCTCGTAGGTTTTGGTATTCATCTTCTGAGTGAGATACCAATGTTGAGGAGTCTTGTCTAGATAGCATGCAAAAACTTTTGCTTTTTGCATGTCGTAGTGCCCTAGGATGGACATTTCCCAGTCGAACATAGCCAAATGAATTTGTGGATCCGAGGAACCCTTGTACAAAGCGAGTGTGGGTAGCTTCAGCTTTGGGGTAAGATTAACTTCGAGATATGACGCCGTACAGAAATAATCGAAGCCAGCTGGTTTGTTGGCTTTCTCAATGCGCTCGATCCTTTTAAAAACCCTTTTAACCTCTGCAGCAAGTTGGAAGTTCAGAACATCTTTCCCCACATGTGTTTGAGAATCTTGGGCCCTAACGGAGTCAATCTCGATGTAACTACGGTTAAGGTTTTCATCCGCAAGCTTTTACTGAGTGCGCTGATTTGTCTCCTGGAAATTAGCCTTACTCCACAATTCCTCAACAATGGACTCCAAGACCTTGCACCTTTGCTGCACAACAGCCAACTGGGCATCCGTGTTGATCGAATTTCCTCCTTCTGCCATATCTGGATTCGGGCTTGCCTGTTTCTGAGGTGTCCATTATTATCCAATAAAAGGAAGTGGGCTGAATGATACTAAGGTGAGAATGACGCTTCACAAGGTAGATCGAAGACCGGAACAAGCTTAGACTGAAAGCAAGTGGGCCTGGATACCCAGAAAATGAGGTGTTTGGGCCGGAGTATCTTTCAGACTATGAATTGGAATTTAAACTAAAATCAAAATGGAAGGCTTTGATTGTGTCTGAGAGGTGACACCTGGGTTTAGGGTTTAGGGATAGGGCCATGATAAGAAGTCTACCTAGACTAGAATGAGCCCTTCAGCTGGAATGTGTTTGGGCCTGAAGTAAAGCACATGAGCTGGAATGGTCCCTAAATCACAATGGGCCTAACTTTCTTTGGGTCAGAGAAGATGGTTTCTAAGCCGAAAAAGATTTTATTTTCAAGACTTGTGAGTTATTTCAAGTTCATGTGGGTTTCTATTTATGGGCCTAAAACTAATTGGATAATTCAAATTGGGCCGGAAAAGAAATCACCTAAGTCTAGGATTTTGGGCTGAAGCCCGAACGACTCACATATTAAACCAAACAGGGCCTCTGGGCCACAAACAAATAGAGCTGCCAATTCGGGTTGGGCTAGGTTGATGTAGGAGAAATTCCTATCAGTTTCTAGGCTGGGTAGTGGGCCGATCACACAAGCAAACAAGGCCCACACAAATTCAACATGTCCTCACAAGACGTTTAAATCATACTGGGTATGGATCGATCCGGAGAGGTGCTGGGGGCATGGGCCCAGGTCACCACAAAGGAATAGGTCTTGCACACTATTCTCTTTGGGCTTCCTCACTTTTTTCACATCACCTAAAGGTATGCGTCTACGGTCGGGTCTTTGAATGACCAAACGAGGCTAGGTAAGGACACTGCCAGGAAACTGCTTGGGGCTAAAGCCCAGGTATTAAGGGGGTGTGGTTAGACGACACTCTCCTCTTTTCCCCCACTTATTCACATCACCTAAAAAGGTGTGAGTCCCTGACAGGGAACCCTGAAGCGGGTCCCGAGGTGAAATCGGTTTAAGTGGACCCTCGCTCCCATATGATAAGCCATAAATAAACAATTTCGAGTTAAGCCCTCTTTCTTAAAATTAAACAAGTTAAAATTAAGAATTTGTCCCCAGTAGAGTCGTCATTCTGTGAGCCTTGATTTTTGAACCCTATCCTATATTGATTAGTTTGATTAGGATCTGGTCAGGTTCTAGGTCCACTTATAACCTAAACTTAATAACTATGTCATAAAACATTAATCACTAAGTCTTAAGTTAGCTCACTGGAACCTAATTAGAGTTGCCACCTAATTTTGACCTAGATTAAATTAGGAAAGGAGAGTTCGGGTTCGGGGGCTTGGTATACGACTTATTTAGGGTTCAATTACTTTCATTACCCCTCGAAGTCGTTTCTCCTCTACTTAGTTTAAATACGGCTTATTACGAGTCGTCTTTAACCTAAATGCGCAAACTTCTGTTTTTTTATTTTTTAACCTTTTTTGACAGAATTTAAAAGTGGAAAGTGAAATTACCTAAACTAGGGTTTCGGGGGTCAAATTAGGTCAAATTTGTTTTTATCCGTGGCCACGGACCTACTGTCCGAACCCACGGACCCTAGTTAACCTAATTATACAGAAAAGTCAAAATTAAGAGAAAACAAAATTTAGAAAAGTCCGTGGCCATGGACAAGTTATCCATGGGCCCGGACATGTACCGTAAAACCATAAACATTTGAAAATTTAGTTTCCACCGCGGTCTGGGGGCGTCTGTGGCCTCGGACATGCCGTTTGGGACCCTGGACAGGCTGTTCGTAGGCACAGACCACCCTCGGACGGCTGCGTTCTGGTGGTTCCTGGCGGTGTTTTCGGCTCAAATTTTATGGGTGTGTATCCTATGAGATTTTAAACAAGTTAGTGATCGAAAGAACTCAATTTGAAGTCGAATTCAATGCGAAACTTAACAAACAAGTAATTGGGCAGAAGACAAAACAATTAGCAATTCTGAGGCTATAAAAGGTTAGTTTGCGCTCAAAATGGGACATAAGACTAATGAAGTCGTGGAGAATCAAAAGAACAAGGTCCTAACCTGTTTTACCTTCAGAGTTGATGAGACTCTTCACATCGGGAATCTTTTGGTGCTCCGTTGAAGCCAATTCCGAATTGAGTTCGACCCGAGCTTCTGACCCTTGAGAATTGGTGATGTTCTTCACGTTTTGGTGGTGGTTTGATGGTGATTTGATGAGTGTGGATGTGATGGGAGTTGAAGAATGTGTTTTGGTGTTGATTTTGGTGAGATTTTGGTGTTTGATTGTGACTCGAGAGTTTAAAACGTGGAGAGAATGAGATGGCTGGGTTCTTTGATGGTCTAGGGTTCTTGGAGTTCTGATTTGATCAAGGGATAAGGTTTCTTACATAGACTTCCTTAAAGATAGAAAAATCTAGTAAAAACCGAGATTTACCGACGTTTTAGCTTAACGGCTTCCAAAAGGAATTTGACTATGAAATTTTAAGCATGGGTAAAGGATGGTATTTCTAATTTTTCCAAAGTTGAATCGAAGTTTTTGGATATTGGAATATTTTTAAATTCAATTTCTCATCAGATTCAACCAGAAATTGCTAGAAAATTATTGAAAATTCAAAAAATCAAAATTCCAACGCCATTATGCCCAAAATGTCATCCACTATCATGTGTTAAAATTTCAAAGCATTTTGAATTGATTTGACCCTTCTTTGGAGGAGAGAAAAAGCTCATAGGGGGCTTATGAGCCTTGAAAAATTATGAAAATGCCCCTAAAGATGACTAAGCTCTCCCTAGTACTCCGAGATGTGCCAATCGCACTGGGAACCCTCGCTACTTGACCAAACTAGCCTATTAGTAAAGACTCTCTTCCAGGAGGTTAAAAGTTTGGGTATAATAGTATGTAATACACATTACCGATGAATTGGTGATCACCATTCTTTGTACAAATCATCACCGTGCCTTTTCCTTTGATGGGTGATAAGTGTCCAAATGAGCATGATTTATGGGTGTATTTCATATGTTATTTTAGCATTTTTCTTGCTCATTTCGCCACTTTGGTTAGTTTTCCTCTAGTTTATGTTTTATTAGTTATCTTACAGATTTATTGGTTAAACATGAGGAAAACCAATCTAGGAGAAAAGTACACGAAGAGACGAACGCATAGGCACAAACGGATTTAAAAACGGAGCTCAAACGAAGAATCTGGAGCTTGTTGAAGTTTGCAGATGAGACAAAATACATGTGTCCTCATTTGTGTCCGTGTAGCCCCTACCCGGACAGGTTTTGTCCTGATTTGTGTCCGCGTAGCCCCTACGCGGACAGCTCTAAAGTAAACGTGTCCTTACGCGGACAGAAACTTGGACACGCGTCCGTACGCGGGCTCAAACTCGGACATAAACAGATCTCGCCAGGACAAATGTGTCCTTACGCGGACAGAAACGCGGACGTCTCACGTCCTGATGAGCCCTATCCGGACACATCCGGACACAAATCCGGACACGTGTAAATGACTGCACCAAATCCAGAAATCACGCGACTGATAGATCTGCACCGCCTTCGCTGTTTTTCCCCATTTGCGGCGCCTACAAACATATCGATCTACCCCATCAGCAATATCAGGTGCCACACTCCTTAATTTCTTCACGCATGCTCCAGCCTTGTCTTCTTCCTCCTCTTTACTTCTATATAAACCCACGCTCATTCTTCATCAATTCACACAATCGATCACAACTAAGCGCTCAGTAAAATTCACTCTCACTCCATCCAAATTCCATTCTCCATCCATACATCCACATCTCCACTTCATTTCCATCATTTCCCATCACCAAATAAGCCTAACTCTTCCATTTTCCAGAAAACCAGACGAAGAAGACGATCTGCACAAAACCAGGCCATGTCCGTGTTTGTGTCCGCACAGCCCCCACACGGACAGGAGTTGTCCACGTGGCCCCACCCGGACAGGACCAACTTGTACCTGTTTTATTCGTTTTCTTCGTTCTACCTATCTATCATCGTTTTGAGGTCGGCATAATCACGGAGACAAGCCCGGAAGCGAAACAACTCTCCTCAAAATAGAGCTCTTTCTTTCCTTAAACTTTACTCTGTTTTAATGTCTATCTTTACTCTATGTTTATTTCTGTCAATGTCTGAGTAAACTTATATTTGTGCTTAGGATGGGTGTTTGACCCCAAATAATTCAGACTTATTTATAATACCGAGTTTGCTTATAAATATTTGTTTTGTCTCTCTCTATTATTAAATGCTTAAGAACTGATCATTTTTACGCATTTATGGTTTCTCTTATTTCAATGGTTTTGTAAATTTGAGAATAGACCACAAAGAGAGACAAACGTTAGATATTATCTCCTTAATTAGCTGATAAAATCCATCGCTGTTATAAAAAATTTTTTTGCTTAATGATAATTAATGATTTTAGACTTTTCTGCTAGTAAAAAGTTTATTGAATTAATTAAGGGTTGACCTTGTCTATGCTTTAGGAAGGCCACAAGATAAATTCTTAAACACACAAGTAGAGCAAATTAGGATTATAATTAAAGTCTGAAGTATATTTGGGCGATTTCACCTTCCGTAGCACATTTTCCATCCATTTGATACACAACTGTTTTATTAAAGTTTTTAATTGTTTTTATCTGTCCAACCCAAAAACGCCAAGATTGCCACTGGCTAAACCCCCTTTTATTTACTGTTTATTAAATTCTGAAACTAGGAAAATTGAACAATTTCCCTGAGAATACGACACTTGTTGTACTACTCCGACTAGGTGCACTTGCCTATTAGTTTGCAATAAATCTATATATAATATTGTGTAGATTTTACTCAACAATGGGTACTTTGGAATTGTCTCCAAATGTGACATAGCCGTTGATAGAATCATCGATCTCCACAAACTTGCTCTTATCTCCGCACATGTGATTGATCATCGTGTTATCAAGATACCACCCGTTTGTTTTGACACCATTCTCGATTTGATTTGAGAATAGAAAAACAACATCATTCTCCATTGTTTGTGCAAACTTGGCATCTTCACTATTTGATTTTTCTACACTTTAACAATTACGTGCGAGATGGCCATATTTTTGACATTTGTAACATTGAATTTTGTACCTGTCCCCTCTTTGATTCTGATTGTATCCTCTTCTACGACGTCTGAAATTTTGGCTTCTTTCCCCAGAAAAAGCTTTGCTTTTCCTTTGGAAGAAGAAGCAGGGAGGATTGAAGACTCTGGTATTGTAGGGTTTATGGGAAAATGGACGAGGGAGCTAGTAAAAGGAAGAGAAGTATTTTGGACTGAGGTTGTAGGAGTCTGGTTGACAGGGAAGGGGTTATCCATTAGAAAAGAAGGGGGTTTTTGGTTTTCTTATTGAATTCACTTTCAAAGGACGAAACTGCTGTCTCCCAGTCAAAATTGTTGACCCCCGGATTAGGGTCTACATTGTTGGTGGATGAGAAATTTTATAATGGAGAATTATGAGGAGACGGGCACAAGGTGAAAATTGGGGCTACAGGGGCTTGACTTTTTGTTTCAAAACCAGGGGGAGGGTCTAGGTGAGCAAGATCTTGGGTGTGGGAGATAATTTGAGGATCGTGAGACTGCATCTGTTGGGATTCTCTAATTTGAGGAGGAACATTTGTAGGAGTAATGTCCACCGGGAGGGTGGCCAAGGATAAGTCGACATTGACACTTGGGGGAGGCACAAAGGGGTTATCTCCAGTCCTAGTAGCCATAGCTATTAGGCTATCTAGAATCCATTCATCTTTCCATAGTTGGATAAGTTGGACATCAGTGATTATCGAGGAAGACTCAGCATGCTCTGCTCTAATCCAGGGGCCAAATTCCTCAAGGGGCTTCAGGGATACCTTTAGGGATATGACAGTCAGCCATGATATGGGTGAGACAACCACATCTATAGCAAAAACAGGGTAGGTTTTCATACTACAGTCTACAAACTCTCTTGCCTTGATCAGTCGAGATTAATAGCATGTGGCACAGGGGTTCTGTGACCTTAATCTCAATCTTTATTCTCAAAACTTTAGAAGCTAGGGGATTGATTCTGTCAGCACATTCGATAAATCTCTCTATCCGGTTTGCTAGATCTATCCCAATTTGTTTGTTGTAAAACACCATAGGGAGTCTATGAATACCTACCCAAACCTTCGTAGTAATCGGGTCATGTTCTACCAGATTGCTTAGAGGATTAATCTCCATTAGGGTCAACAATCAGTTCTGGAAGTGCCATGGGCAGTTGTTAAGGATGATTCTTCTATCGACTTCATTCACAAATTGAAAGAAGAAATGATTGGGACCTACTTCTGAAACTTTAACATGAGTTTTAAGCTTCCAGATGTGGCCTAGAACATTTTGAAGGATTCTAGGGTTAGCTCGAGACGGGCTCCATAGTCTTCCGACAAGGGCTTTTTTGAAATCAAAGAGGGGTAGGTTACTGGCTAGATCTCAGGCTTCTATAAGTCTGGATTCCGCCGGGTGGAGTTGCATTCTAGAGCAATTGGCGATAATGAAGTCCATCGGGGGGGCAGTAAAGAGGAAGGGCGGGATTTTATGAACTAAAATCCTAATCTGGTTCTTCTTAGCTGAGCTACTAGGGTTCACACAGTTATGCGAAATAGAATTACTACCCGAACTAATGTTAAGCTTAAGAAAGGAGTCAGCTAAGAAATCAGGGGGAACCAGAAAGATTTTCTCAGAAGTAAGCGGCATGCAGAATCTTACCGTATCTGAGCTGCTCTCTTCCTTCGAATAACTCTTGCTGACATCTTCGACAACCGTCTCAGGGGAGGGAGGCGAAGCTTTCTCCCTAATCTGCACTTTGGGAATCTGAGTCATTGAATATCGAGGGGACGTTTGCGCTACCACAAATGGAGGTTGTGAGGGGGCGGGACTATTCCAACGCTCCTGTGGTGAGATTTCCACCATCATTAGAGCTCTCGAAGAAAGCTAGGTGTAGAGGTGCAGGTTGCAGCCTCACACTGAGGGAGAAGAAATCGGGGTAGCGCGTGGTATCACGCGTACTCCTCTCTCTACCCAACAATTAGTTTCCCTCTCGTTCTTGATCTTCCCAGTTATATGCTCGTTCTTTGATCTTGCATCACCTGGACAATCCAAATTAGTCATATCACAAGGGTCAGGCTGTCCAATTCCTATCCCATATTAATATTATCAGAGATGTATGGTTTACATGTAATTGCCTAAGTCGTAGCATAATCGTCTACATATTTTTATCATCTTTGATCCCTGGTTCGAACCCGGGCTCAGACATATTCTTATCAGCTGTCAATATGTTAGCTTATATATAGTAGTGTAACGAATATTATCCTTGGATGAATGAAGTTGGTGGAGACTATAAGCAGAAGATTGATGAATTCCCACTTTGCAGTGAGATTTCTACTTGATGCAGTCATTTTAATAAAAATATAGTCAAATTTTTAAATTCGCAATCACTAACATATAGTCAGTATTCTAGAGTTTGCAGTCGCAAAAAAAATCGAGTATATATATCCCCAAGCACTCTGTCTCTCTCCACGCTTTAATTTCTCATTTTACACAAAAAAATCATATTGAAAAACCTCCGAAACGCTCTCTTTCACCCGAATTCCATTTTTTGCGATTAAGGTAATTCACTCATCTTTCATTGTTTTATATTATTGTATGATTATGATTAGTTTTAGTACTGATTTACATTAATCGGAAGTAAAATCGAGCTTAAAAAAACTGAAACTCACATAATCCGTCTGTAAAACGAACCACATACGCATCGGTCCGTTTTACGGACAATCCAATTAGGTCCGTTTTGCAGACAAGTCAAGACCGTACGTTTTGCGAATGAGTCCAGACCGTCCGTTTTGTGGATGTTAAAATTTCGTTTGTTACAGACGATTCACCCTCTCGACCGTTACGGATGTTATCTGTAAAGGTTCGTTTCGGACCAGTGAAAACGGACCGTTTTGACATTTTTGTTGTCTTGATGTCTGAAATACCCCGAACTTAGTTATAGTGATTAAGTCATTATAATAAGGTAATTAAGGGCCTAATAGTGTCTAGAGAATATTGGTGAAAAAAATAAAACCAAAGAAAAGAAGAAAACGCTTAAAAAGCGAAAAATGTAAAAACGAGTGTTACATACCGTAGGAGTTATGTGACCTTGACTAGGATCCTAGGTGGGTTCCTAAGGCTTAATTATGCCTAAATAATATGTATAAACAAATTCTCGAAGAAAACGGATCCATAAAATTTATTAAAACCATTAATGAACCTTAAAGCGCATTTTTCGAGGAAACCGGGAAAACGCGACTTTAAGCAGGTTAAATAGACCCGTAATAATTTTAGTCCATCAAATGTCTATAATTATACATTAGTAAGGGTTGGGAGCCATTAAAATTAATTAAACGAGAAAATTCCAGAAAACGGGTTCCGGTGAGTGAATAGTGTAAAAACTAGAACTTTTGGGGTATAAATTGTAAATAGCCCAAACATTTCCCTCCATTATGTAAATAAAAGGCTGGCTCCCCCTCTTATATGTGTGTCACGATTGTATGTATGTAGACTCCCCCTCTTACCCACAAAAAGAAAAAAAAAGTAAAAAGTAAACAAAAAGTAAAAAGCAACTTTAATTCTCTCTCCTCCCCATTTCTCTCATTTCTCCCGTACTCACTCCCCCTCTCTGAATTCTTTCTTCTTCCTCCAGCCAGTAATGGTGATTTTGGAGCTCTCCACTTAGCCCTCTCTTCCTCTCCATGGTTGAAGGTGCAAATAAAGTCCAAATGGCACAAAAATTATACCATTGGATTCCCCTCTTCTTGGAGCACATTTCCATCCCTTAAAAAAATCAAAAAGTCCAACTTTCATCACCATGGCTGTAGCATCATTTGGAGCTTGGAGAAGAGCATTTTGATCTCCATCCTCTCCTTGTTATTCTAAGGTAAAAAGAAGCTAAAAAAATATCTCTTTTCTAGCTTTTCCTTTACAAAATAAAAATCCCACGTTGAACCCGTCCTTGTTCCATATTCCAGCCGGTTTGCAATCTTCAAAGGGGTGCTGGAATATTGTTGTTTCATTATCTAAACCCTTAGCTAGGGACTTGGAAGGTAAATCCTCATTCTAGGGCTTAAAACCCTCCTTTGCATTTTTATAAGGTTGATTTAGGAGCTTAAATGTCTTCATAATGCTCATTGTTCTTCTTAGGCATGGTCTGTAGTGTTAGTGCATTAAACCCCCTTTGAACGGTTTGAAAAGCAAGAACAAGAAACAAAGGAAAGAAGAAGAAGAAAGGAGAAAGAAAGAAAGAAAAAGAGAAACTAGTAGCACCAAGGTAATGAATCTACCTTTGTACAGATTTTAATGGTTGTGTTTGAGTAATTATCTTGCTTTAGGATGGTGTAATGTTGTTGCAATGGTAAGAGAGGAATGAGATTACATTGGTGTTGGGTATAATAATGTTTAAGGGCCTTAGAGACAAGTATTTAAGTTAAATGCACAATGGGATTATTGTTGAGAGTGTGCAGGAATTATGTGTTGTTAGTATCCCTTGTGGATATGGCTAGTTTAGTAGGATTGATGGGATGAAAATAATGCTTTGGGAATGTGTAGAATTGTAGGGAAACTCTGTCAAAATGTCCTTGGGAACTAGGTGACATAAGTGTGAAATGATAAGGGAAGAACCTAGGATGACTAGGTGTGTTTGGAAGTTTGATTGGATGATTAATCACCTTGGAGACTAGGTGTGAGTGAATGTGTATATGGGTAAGACTTTGGATGGAAGTAATGCAGTGAAGGAACCATTGGGTTAGTGAAGAAAGGAAGAAACCAAAAATCTGTAGCATTAGTTAGGAGCATTATCAGAGGAAAATGTTTAAAGTTATCAGATATTGGGTGATGAGTTTAAGGAATGAATTAAGGAGGTTTAGTGTGCCTAAATGGTGTAAAACATGCTATATTACATGTGGAAAGATTAGGAATGGATTGAGTATGAATTAGGGGTTGAAAGGAGGCTTAAAAACTGCAAATTAATGTGTAACAGGGATGGTCCGGGTTTACAAACCGGTACACAAACCCGGACCACCCCAAAAACACTCCAGAAACTCACTCTAGGGCATGGTCCGGGTTTGTATCCTGGTACACATACCCGGACCATAGTAAAATTACGCCAGAAACTGAATTCTGAGTTTGGTCAAGGTTTGTAACCCCGGACACAAACCCAGACCACCCCAAAAATTGCCTAGAATGTGTTTTAATGCATTCTAATGATGGGGACTTGAATGGTAATGATAGTATAAGGTAATTAAGACTTTATTAATGATGTTTAATTGTCATTAAGGGTATAAACAAGCTTGGGAAGTAATGAGAAGTAAGTAACTTAGGTGAATGAATTTGAATTGTAAGGAATTAGTAGTTGTAAATTGGGAAACACTAAAGATGAAATGGGTTAGGTTAATTATAGATAATTAACTGCCCGATTAACCCGGGTGTGTAAAGAAGCTAACAAGCCTGTGTATGTATTTGGGAAGTGAACCTCTGTATTCCGGTAAGTATGATGGGTTGATTTGTAATGTCTTCCTTGTATGTATTGAAGTGTATGTATGTATGCTTTGTGATGTATTGTAATATTGTGAATGAGAGCATGTATGTATGTACGAGTAAATGAACCGCATGTATTCGACCAAGTATTCGGCGTACCCTCGCTAGTACGCGGGGTATGCGAATTTCATATGCAGCGTTTCGCTGAGCCCCTAGGGGCACTGTTTTTATCCTTCCAGGTACCCGAAGCAGATATGGTCGTTGCAAGAGACCGGCTGCTATGCTTAGTTAGCTAGGGATAAATTGTGGATAGTAAAGAATCTGTAAAAGGCTTGTAGCCCTTTGAAGTGTCGGTGTACCAAGGGGTACACCACTATGTATTCGGGAAGTATGTAGATTTGTGAGGAATGGGTAGGATGTTAGACTCTTAATGAGTATGTATGAACATGTGGAAAATGTGTACTTGGTATTGTACTTAGAGAACTCGGATATTATATTGTAAGCATTGAGCAGTGTTTGAATGGAGAATTGCATATTGGGTTTGTAATTGTGTAACACCCCCGAATAACCCAATAGTAGTCTGAACGGTGCGCCAAACGATATTACAAAAAGTCTAAGCAGCGGATTCACGTCCATCCAGGTGTCACCGACGCCAACCACCCACATGGTTGACACAACAACACCATCAATAACAAGCTACGGTCTAAATGACTGGAATTAAACCTTAACCAAATCCAAGTACCAACAGGAAATACAAACCAAGTACCGAGTGTCTACATCATAAGTTCTTACTTAAATAACACAACCCGAAACATACAACAAGTGAAATACCCCAAACTTAGATATGGTGTTTAAAAGATAAACTAAGTTACAAGGAGGCTAAATAATGCCTTAGAAACATTATGAAACATTTCTAATCAAAGAAAGCATAAGGAAACACCAAAAGAGCAGTTTAAGCAAAAAACGTGCTCTAAGCTTGGAGAGACTTGGGAGAGTACCCAAATATTGTTCTAAGACCTTAGTAATATCCTAATGGTCATTTTAAATCAATTACCAAAGAAAACCAAGCTTGAAAACAAGTTAAAACACAAAATGTGCTTTAAGGAGTCTTAAAGCACATTTTTGCAAAAATTGTCTTGTAAATGAGTTTTGAATGGCTAAATGTCCATCATTACTCTTTAATTAACATGTGTACTATATAGTATCACATTTGGAAGTCTATATCAATGGGAAATCAAAAATTTCACAACAATGTGCCTTGTTTTGTGAATAGTAATTTAATTAAGCTAGTTTATAACATAAGTCAATTTAGTTTATTTAGTTGGTCAAACAAGACCATGACTAGCCTAATTAAAATGGGGTGGCCGGTTTTTAAGGTGATGAATCACCACATGAGCAAATAAGAAAGGAAATTAAAGGATAAAGTAGAAACTACTATTTACTTTATACTTAAATATCTCATTTTACTCACCTCTCCTCACTTCATTCTCTCTTGTTCCCACGGTTTTGAGCTGCTCTCTCCCTTCTCCATTAACGTGAAGCACAACCCCATGCTAGCTCCATCTTCCTTTGCACACTACTTACTCATCTTAGCTCCAAAATCAAAACAAATTACATATTCCTCTTAGTTAGCTCAAGCTCTCTCTTTCTATCTTTTCAAAACTTCAAGAGCTTTGATTTGGTGCCAAGCCAAACCACCATTGGAGGAGGAAATTCAAGTTTGGAGACTCCATTGGCTTCTCCATTCTCTTAAGGTAAAGAAAGTGTAAGAAAATCTAGGTTTCCATCACTTTTCTTCTTGACCGAAAATGTATGCTCATGAGGCTTCATTTTAATGCCTTGTTCTAGCTTGTTTTCTACTCTTCAAAGGATTGAGGAGGTCCTTCTTGCTTCATACCCAAGCTTGTCATGAGAAACCAAGGTAAAACAATCACCTTAATACCTTAAAGCACATTTTTAACCTAGGGTTTGTTCCTTAGGGTTAATGTATTATCTAGTACTCATTGGAGTCATTGGATATTGGTTAGAACATTGGCAAGGAGATATATATTGGTGACCGAGATTGAGCAAGGAAAACCCTAAGGAAGAAAGTTTTTAAAGCTTGTAAAAGAACAAGGTAAATTACTTACCTTAAGGTGTTTTATTGTTTAAGGGAATGGGATTTAGATATGTGGTGAGTTTAGTGTAGAGTTTACATTAAAAAAGGGTTATATATGACCTAGGAGAAACAATGATCATGATTGTGAACTTGTGACTAAGGAGCAAATGAGGAAAAAGAGATAGTTTAAGAATATCAAGGTGAATTACAAGAAGCATTTTATTTCAATGGGAGCCTTGTTGTGTGTATTCGCAGGCTAAAGGCAAATATATGTGGAAATTCAGTGGTTAAGATTATTGTCATTTAAGGGCCTAAGTGCCAAGCATTTAAGTTTATGCACTATATGATGATGTGGTGTAGTTTTGGTGTAAATTGTGTGTTAAGGTGTTGTGATGAGAATTTGAGTGATGTTGGTTGGTTGATGGAGAAAACCAAGTGTTAGGAGTACTATATGCTAGAGAACCCATGGCAAAAATTTAAAGGAGAACTTAAGTGTCTAAGATGTTCTAAGGGGATTTAATGGCTAAGGAAGTACTAGGAAGTTCTAGAGGTTGTCTTGATGAAAAAGGGTGAGATTAAGGTATTTTAATGACTTATAATGGCTTAGACATCACTATGAAGGATTTAGGAATCAAAGAGTGTATTTGGGTATTTAGGACTTAGGTAAATGTTGACAAAAGAAGCTAGGAAACCTTGGTAAGTTTGATGTGGTTGAGTGTGAAACTTTGAGATGTTTAGATAGAAACTAGAGTTTAGATTTAAGGAAAACCTTGGAAGTGTAAGAGAGATGCAAGTGGTGTATATGGTGTGGTCAAGTTCATAAGGAGGGAACTTTTGGCTAGTAGAAGTGCTAGGTGAAAGAGATGTTGAAATGTAGGAAAGGAATAAATGCTAAGTGTTAGTAGTTGGTGTAAGAATTGAGTAAAGGATTGGGATGATCTTTGGAGGTTGTTTTAATGAGCTTGGAGGATGATCTAAGGTGGGTTTAAGGGTCTAAATGATGTTAGAACACATTGGAAGGCTTGAGGAAAGGTTTGGTGAAGATTTGACAATGTTTGGGCATGTTCTGGAGGCGTCCGACCCAGGGGTCCGACCCAAGTTTGGGTCGGACAGCCTCTGTTTAACGCCAGGGAAAGGTTCTGGAATGGTCCGACCCAAAGGACTTGGGTCGGACGGGTGCATTTTTGAGGGCGGTTAAGTTTCTGGAATGGTCCGACCCAGAAGGTTGGGTCGGACATGGGTCGGACATAGGAGGTTTAGAAGACGGAAAGTTTCTGGAATGGTCCGACCCAGTTGGTTGGGTCGGACGTGGGTCGGACATGTAGAGTTTTTCAAACCGAAAGTTACTGGAAGGGTCCGACCCAGAGGGTGGGTCGGACGGCCCTTAACACTTAAAAAAAAAGAAATTTTGAATTCTAAGGATGATAATTGGTAATAAGGTATACCTTGGTAGGGTGGTAATGATTAGGACCCTAAGAACTTAAGGGATTAAGTTAAGTTAAGTAAGAACCTTAATGTTAAAAGTTAAGTTTATAAGGATAAGTGGTA
The DNA here is from genome assembly GCA_023374045.1 of Limonium bicolor. Taxonomy (NCBI): domain Eukaryota; kingdom Viridiplantae; phylum Streptophyta; class Magnoliopsida; order Caryophyllales; family Plumbaginaceae; genus Limonium; species Limonium bicolor. Next base: position 139,065,987 of record CM041777.1, on the reverse strand, counting down.
AGGACTTAAGAGGATATTTAATGGGAATCTTTAGGGACTAAGTGAGTTAAGTAAGGTGCAAATAACTAATGATCTAAAAATGAATCAATGTTTTAGGTTTGTGAATTGGGACCCCGGAAAAAGTTAATGAACGACGATCGACGGTGAACGGTACAGTCTTTCTTGTGACCTGCTTGCTAACGAGGTGTCCCTCGGCTTGTGTGCTATCTGTTTATTTGCCATGACTAAGACAAGATAAAGCATGCAACCGGTTATACTTATTCTCGTTGTGAATGTGTTTATTTTACACTAACCCACGAGACTTGAGAATGTTGTTAACTAAGATTAGTACTCACTGAGTTAAGGATAAGAATTAAGTATTGGTGATTGTTGGTTTTTACCCGTCAGGGTTTAACTAACACTTGGTGGTTAAGGCTTTCACTAACCATAACTTGGGGTGGGAGTGAGGAATCCGGAATGGTACCGGCACATGTGTATTGGGGGAGGTCGGTATCTGAATCAGATCCGACTTCCAAATAAGACTTGTCATTAGACTCGTCGCCTAGGGTCAACAAACCGACCCGACCACCCGGCTACTGTTTGAGGTGGGAGGCACATTAAGGATGGCGTGGGGGGATCAAGCCTACATCCCCAACAAATTAAGAAAGGTAGCTTATCGTCGGATAGTGCACTGCTACCGGCTAGGGTTAACCAAGCCCTACAAAGATAAGCAACCAATTAAGGGCTAACCAATCTAATAGTGGAGCGGTTGGCAATTATAAGGTTAAGGAGATTGTGGATCAAGGAGTTAAGAACTAACTCACTTATTAAGGGAACCTGAGTCGTTCATTTGCTTATGAGCTATTATGTTCATTGTGGTTGTTGGTTTATTGCGTTTCATATTATGCTTAATGTGCTTATTATGCTAATCAACTTCCATGCTATCGACAATTAGTCGTCGTAGCCCCGTTAGCTTGGGGGCCATGGGAGGGTCGTACCAGCATTCGTGCTGACCCCCTTTGGGGGCTGTTTTTACACTTGCAGGTAAGCGGCCGATGAAGTCACACCATGAGAGTAGGAGCGGGTAGCCCTAGGTGGGACTTTATTTTGAGAACGGGTAGCGCCTGTGCACCCGTCAGTTAGTAGTTGAACATGAGCTTGTGAAATATTGTATGGTTTTGGAGAATACTTTAAACTCGGTTGGTGTATGTATAGGGATATGTGATGTAAATAATTAAGCAACGGTATTACTTGTTGGATATACCGTAGCAAGGTCCTGGTGATAATTTATTTCCGCTGCGACGAATCCGATTAAGCGTTAAGTTTAGCGTTAACTACGATTGGCTTGGGATGGGGTGTTACAAAAGTGGTATCAGAGCGTAGTTACGCTCTGATCAAGAAATACCGGATATGAGTAACCACCGAGTTAGGATATAAGTTAAGGAATAAGTGATGGGTTAAGGGTGTGAGCTGTTAGTGTGAGTAGAGTCAGATGACCACTAATAAGTGTGGATCGTCTTTACCGTCTACGGACGTTATAAATTTGTTAACCGAAACAGTGGTGGATACGAATCTAATGTGAGTTATGCTTGTTCAGATGGCAGGACGTCCTAGAGGAGGCCGAGGTCGTGGCCAGGGCGATGATGCTTCAGGGATACTGGGAGGGCAGACGATCGCAGAGATCGTAGATGCCGCATTAGGGCATATGGGCTATCAGCCTGGTGTGGGTGCACCACCTCCACCGCCACAACCCAGGGAACCAAATTGGGTGAAGAGTCTCGCAGACCTTCGACCCGCATACTTCAAGGGGGAGACCGATCCCGCCAAGCTTGAGGCGTACATCTCCGAGCTGGAGACCGCCTTCGAGACCCTTGACGTCCCTGTTGGGATCAAGGTGCATCTGGCTGCTTTCTATCTGAAGGGGGCGGCTGGCGATTGGTGGAAGCTGGTGAGGGCCGAGCATGTGGCCAATCCAGAGTTCGGCTGGGAGCATACACCGCCTTGCTACGAGCAAAGTACTACCCCGCCCATGTCCAGACGAAGAAGCGCTTGCAGTTGGATGCGCTTAAGCAGACCGACAAGATGACGGTGGACGAGTATTACACAGAGTTCACCGCCTTGCTCCGTCTTCTCTCACCAGGTCTTGGGTATTCAGACCAGATACTGGTGGACCGCTTCTATGCGGGCTTAGCCACCGACTCCGCTACGGCATGGGGCCACGAGCAGGTAATAAGATTGAGATTTGAATGAGTAAATGAGTAACTAAGATTATGAGAAATAAGAGTGACTAATACTGTGGAAAAGCAGGAGTGCTATCATGCCGCTGCTAAGGTTGAGATAACCGTCCAGCTGAGGGACGAGGACAATGCCAAAAGAAAGAGTGCTGGAAAGAGTGTAGAACACCAAGGGCAAGGAGGGTACAAGAAACAGAAGTACCAGCCTCAAGCCCAAAAGAACCAGAACCAAAAAGGAAAGGAGGAAAAGGAGAAGGCTATTGATGAGCCACTGAAACTGACCTATGCTTATGCTGCTAAGCCCCTACGCTCCAGGGCGCCAAAGAGTAAGGAAGTACATTTTGAATAAATAAGAATGGTTGACAACATTGAGACACAATCACTGATGCAATGCTTAATCAGGTACTGAGACTGGAAAGGAAACCGGAGGTGGCTACCAACGACACTACTATTGCCAGAGGTGCAAGGGGGACCACCCCGGAGTTGACTGTAGGGGGAATAAGGTGGAGTGTAACTTTTGTGGAGTACTCGGGCACCGGGCATATGAGTGCTACGGGAACCCGGAGAGTAAGAATTATAGACCCAGTTTTAAGATTAAGGCCAAGACCGATCAGGGATCTGGATCCGACGGTCAGAGGAGGGGGCAGCAAGCTGCAGACAAGAACCCACGGGTGACCCAGAAGTCGGGACCCACACTACACTTGGTGGACCGGGACGATGAGCCTGAACCCTCATCGAGGCCAGGTACCGCTATAACCACTTAGTAATAAAATTGCCTTCTTACCGCATTATCATGCATGTTTGGTGAATAATTGAGTTAAATAAGAATGAGATAAGATTAGAACTTAAGTAAAATATAACCTACTACCACTTTAGGAAGCTTCAACATCTGCTACCCAATACCATCTACACCTAACCCGGAGTACACCGACACCGAAACCATAGACTTTCCAACCGAACAATGTCAGGTTATCCGCCCAGGTACGATTTTATTAAGGGGATACCTGACACCCAAAGCACAAATAGCCATCATCAGAAGATGCAATCAACTAGGAATGGGACCGGGAGGTTTTTACACACCGGAGTACCCAGGGGGAGCGAAGATGAAATTAAAAATGATGAGCTTGGGCAAGGATTGGAATCTGTATGCCAAGAATTACCAAACCACGAGGATGCTAGATGGAGTCTCACCACCGGGGATACCCGAAGAGTTCCATCCAGTTATTACACAAGTCGTGGAAATCACTCAGCAATTAGAAGCTGAACCGATTCCAGACATTCAAGTAGACATTTGCATTGTAAACTTCTACGAGAAGGATGAGCGACTTGGATTACACCAGGATAAGGACGAGACAACGGAGTCTCTCAAAAGAGGGATACCCGTAGTGTCTTGGTCCATTGGGGATGATGCAGAGTTTTTATACGGCGAGCAGAAGCGTGCGGACCGTGCGAATAAGTTAGTACTTAAGTCAGGAGATGTGTTAATTATGGGAGGAGAATCAAGGATGTTATACCATGGGATTAAGAGGATCAAGTTGAATACAGCACCGTCAGCAGTAATCAATGCGACGCATATGAGACCTGGGAGATTAAACCTAACCTTTAGACAATATTAGCCATGTAATGTTAGAATGAGATGAGGAATGAGATGTAAGATTAAAGCTCATGTTGTAAACAGGATGGTTATGAATAAAATAACAGTGTTGTTCATATAAATTGTTACGACTCTTGTTATACCATCAATACTCATGAAGCTTGTGAACACAATTAGGTTATGGACTCGGTACGGAAGGTGCACTAAGCATACTTACAGAGGCACAGGCCGACGTCAGCGGTACTATCCTCACCGGCACCTTTCCGATTAATGGGATTGAGGCATCAGTTCTCTTCGACTCAGGAGCCTCGCATACCTTTGTCTCGGCATCATTCGCGAGCAGGTTGGGGCTAGACGTTGATGAGCTACCCGACTTCACGGTTACGCTCCCGTCTAAGGAGAAGGTTCGTTGCACTCGTTACTACCGAGGAGCCACTGTCAGAATTAAGGGAGAAGACTTTCCAGTTAGTTTTATTGAGTTTCGTGAGCTAGGATTTGATTTATCTTCGGGATAACTGGTTTGGAGCGGCACAAGGGACGTATCCTCTGCGCCGAGCATAGATTGCTGCTCAAGAGTCCATCTGGGTGACAATTCATACCGCCAGAGGCCCAGAGAGCCTTCGACTAAGATCACACCGCCATGTTATAAGGAATTGAGGAGAAGGAAGAAGTGTACCTCTGCTATGTACAGGACATAGAGAGACCCTGAGTTCGACCCCGACTTACCGTAGTGTCGGAGTTCCCCGACTTATTCCACGGGAACTGCCCGGCATGCCACCCACTCGGGGGTAGAGTTCACCATCGAGCTGCTACCTGGTACCGGACCATAGCCAAGGCACCATACCGTATGGCTCCGGCAGAAATGACTGAGTTAAAACAATTGAAAGATTTGTTAGATAAGGGATTTATAAGACCAAGTATGTCACCATGGGGGAGCGCCAGTCCTCTTCGTGAAGAAGAGGATGGTAGTCTCCGCCTCTGCATCGACTACAGAGAGCTGAATGCAGTGACAGTGAAGAATAAGTACCCACTACCCCGCATTGACGATCTATTCGATCAGTTGAAGGGAGCATCTATGTTCTCCAAGATTGATCTCAGATCGGGGTATCATCAGATAGCCATTAAGGAGGGAGACATTGAGAAGACGGCATTCCGGACACGATACGGCCACTATGAGTTTACAGTGATGTCGTTCGGTTTGTCGAACGCACTGGTGAAGTTTATGGATCTGATGAACCGCTTGTTCTGGGAGCAGCTGGACAAGTCGGTTGTGGTGTTTATTGATGACATTTTGATATACTCGAAATCTAAGGTTGAACATGAGGGACATCTGAGGAGGGTATTGGAAATATTGAGGGAGAACCAGCTATATGCTAAGTTCTCCAAGTGTGAGTTTTGGCTTGACCAGGTCTCTTTCCTAGGTCATGTCATCTCAGATGCTGGGATCTCAGTGGATCCAGCAAAGATTGATGCCGTACATACTTGGCCAAGGCCGAAGACTGTTACCGACATCCGGAGCTTTCTCGGTCTGGCAGGTTACTACAGGAGGTTTGTTAGGGATTTCAGCAAAGTCGCGAAACCGATGACCAGTCTGATGAAGAAAGATGCACCGTTCTTATGGACGGTTGACTGTGAGAGATCATTTCAGAGCTTGAAGGACTCACTGACCACTGCACCGGTTCTGACCATTCCAGACGGTACAGAGGGCTTTGAGGTTTATTGTGATGCATCCGGCAGAGGGCTGGGTTGCGTGCTCATGCAACATGGCAAGGTGGTGGTGCCTCACGCCAGTTGAAGAAACATGAGGAGAACTACCCCACACATGATTTAGAGCTGGGAGTTGTAGTCTTCGCTTTAAAGATATGGCGCCACTACTTATACGGGGTTAGTGTGACGATCTACACCGATCATAAGAGTTTGAGATACATATTCAATCAGAAGGAGTTGAATCTTCGACAGAGGAGATGGTTAGAGTTTCTGAAAGACTATGACATTGACCTCCAGTACAAAGAGGGGAAGGCCAATGTTGTAGCAGACGCCCTGAGCCGTCGAGCACACTCACTCCATTCACTAGTTTCTTTCTCCAGCTTGGTTGATGAGGTGCGAGAGGCTCAGAGGACAGATGAGTACATGAGAGAGGTCAGATAGAAGCTGACAGATGGTACCTTTGAGAGCCAAAAATACGACTTCAGACTTCATGATGATGATCTGATCAGATTAAAGGGCCGGTTATGCATACCACGGGGCAACACGGATCTACAAGACCGTATACTTAGGGAATCACACTGCTCTTCAGTTTCCATCCATCCGGGAGCCTCTAAAATGTATAAAGACATGAAGAGATACTTCTGGTGGTCTTGAGGTGTCTCAAGTGCCAGAAGGTAAAATTCGAGCACCGACGACCGGGCGGAATGGTACAATCGATGCCAGTTCCGGAATGGAAGTTCCATGATATCTCCATGGACTTTGTAGTTTGACTTCCACCTGCTAGGGGAGGTCTCAACATGATTTGGGTGGTGGTGGATCGCCTTACCAAAGTAGCCAGATTCATACCGATGAAGGATACTTGGAAGGTGACCAAATTAGCTGAGTTGTTTGAGAAAGAAATCATGAGACAACACGGGATACCAAAGACCATAGTGTCAGACAGAGATACCAGATTCCTTTCGAGGTACTGGAGAGCTACCAAAGAAGCGTTGGGTACAGAACTCAAGCTGAGTACCACGTTCCATCCTCAGACAGATGGTTAGACTGAGCGTACTATTCAGACACTCGAGGACATGCTGAGAGCATGTGCCTTAGACTTCCAGGGCAGTTGGATTGACAGACTACATCTGATCGAGTTTTCATACAACAACTATCACGCTTCGATCAAGATGGCACCTTTTCAAGCGTTGTACGGTAGACCATGTCGTACACCGCTCTGTTGGGATGAGTCGAGTGAGACGGTCATTATAGGACCAGAGTACTTAGAGCAAGTTAAGGCTGAAGTTCAGCAAATCAGGGAGAACATGAAAGCTGCTCAAGATAGGCAGAAGTCGTATGCTGATGTTCGACGACGGGACCTGGAGTTCGCAGTGGGCGACCAGGTATTTCTGCGAGTTTCACCGATGAAGGGTGTATTCAGGTTTGGGCAGAAGAGCAAATTAAGCCCGAAATTTGTTGGTCCTTATGAGATTACGGAGCGGGTGGGCCCGGTTGCTTACAGGTTGAATTTACCTGCTGAGCTGGGTAAAGTGCATGATGTTTTTCATGTTTCACAGCTAAAGAAATACATGCACCACCCCTCCCATGTGTTAGAACCCGAGAGGTTGACATTAGAACCGAATATGAGATCCGTGGAGACTCCTCAGAGAATCTTGGACAGTAAGACTAGGGACACTCGCCACAAGTCAGTGCGACTGGTGAAGGTTCTCTGGTCTAACCAGTATGTCGAAGAGGCCACGTGGGAATTAAAGGATAAGATGAGGGCGAAGTACCCTTCTTTGTTTACTGACTAGATCGTCTGTATATGGTACGGGGCGTACCCCTTTTTAAGGGGGGTAGAGCTTCCTCGCTTTTGAGTTAGGAAACGATCATGTTTGTCGTTTGTTTGGTTGTCTAAGATGTGAATTTGTGTGTAAGTTGCTACACTTTGGTGTTAAGTTTGAGTTATGTATAATACTTATGTATTGTATTTGAGATTGACCTTTGAGTCTGGAGGTGTGTGAATGTGAATATAAGATGTGATGTTAAGATTAAGGAAATTGAGTACCGTGAATGGTTAAGCATATATGTGAACTTTGGGGACAAAGTTCTTTTAAGGGGGGTAGATTGAAATACCCCAAACTTAGATATGGTGTTTAAAAGATAAACTAAGTTACAAGGAGGCTAAATAATGCCTTAGAAACATTAAGAAACATTTATAATCAAAGAAAACATAAGGAAACACCAAAAGAGCAGTTTAAGCAAAAACGTGCTCTAAGCTTGGAGAGACTTGGGAGAGTACCCAAATATTGTTCTCAGACCTTAGTAATATCCTAATGGTCATTTTAAATCAATTACCAAAGAAAACCAAGCTTGAAAACAAGTTAAAACACAAAATGTGCTTTAAGGAGTCTTAAAGCACATTTTTGCAAAAATTGTCTTGTAAATGAGTTTTGAATGGCTAAATGTCCATCATTACTCTTTAATTAACATGTGTACTATATAGTATCACATTTGGAAGTCTATATCAATGGGAAATCAAAAATTTCACAACAATGTGTCTTGTTTTGTGAATAGTAATTTAATTAAGCTAGTTTATAACATAAGTCAATTTAGTTTATTTAGTTGGTCAAACAAGACCATGACTAGCCTAATTAAAAGGGGGTGGCCAGTTTTTAAGGTGATGAATCACCACATGAGCAAATAAGAAAGGAAATTAAAGGATAAAGTAGAAACTACTATTTACTTTATACTTAAATATCTCATTTTACTCACCTCTCTCCTCACCTCTTCATTCTCTCTTGTTCCCACGGTTTTGAGCTGCTCTCTCCCTTCTCCATTAACGTGAAGCACAACCCCATGCTAGCTCCATCTTCCTTTGCACACTACTTACTCATCTTAGCTCCAAAATCAAAACAAATTACATATTCCTCTTAGTTAGCTCAAGCTCTCTCTTTCTATCTTTTCAAAACTTCAAGAGCTTTGATTTGGTGCCAAGCCAAACCACCATTGGAGGAGGAAATTCAAGTTTGGAGACTCCATTGGCTTCTCCATTCTCTTAAGGTAAAGAAAGTGTAAGAAAATCTAGGTTTCCATCACTTTTCTTCTTGACCGTGATAAGCCGCAGACTTATCATATTTTATGCACTAGATTTACTATTATATTTATCTAAATAATGTTATATTTATGTTATTTATGCTTATTATGTGTTAAAGTATAATATTTGTACAAGACTTATGTTTTTATGAGTTTTTTGTGCAAGGAATGATTTTCTAGGCAAAAGTTCAGTTGAAGCCGGACTCCATGCCAGGTAGTTTCTGCACGGCATAAGTACAGAATAGAAAAGAGACCTTGCCGGACAGGATGCCGGGTAGATCCCATCCGGCATAAGTGAAGAGTCGCCACGGTTGACCAGACGATGGCCGTTATTGACCGTTGGAGATTTAGCTAGTGTCGGGTGTGATGCCGGGTATATCCTACCCGGCATAGGCACTGTTTCGCGTGGAATTGACGGTTTCGACCGTTAACAGTTGGGCGCATTTATCACGTGTGCCGGCTATTGGTGATCCGGCACGACGCCCGGCAAGAGACATTTTGGTGCCTATAATAGGCCGAGGAAGGCTACAATTTGGTACATTCCAACATTATATTCCACTCCATTCCACGCTTCATTTCCGCCACATTCCATCTGTTGGTGTCCAAGGCGTTTCTACGGATCCATCCACAAGAAGAAGAGAAGATTTCCTTTTTCGGGTTGAGGCTATGTTCAATCTCATTATCCCTTATGTCTTTCTTCCTTATTTTAGTGGATGATGAAGTAGAAATCCTTGTTAGGCTTTGGCTAGGGATGAATTCCTTCTATGTAAACAATATGATTATTTCAATACAAATTCAAGCGTTCATTAAGATTCTGGTTCTTAGTGCAAGTGAATTAGTTGATCACTCATTCTCTTTATGCAAATTCTACTTGAGGAGGAATTTCCCAAGAGTAGGATAGGTTAGACAAATCTTAGTGGTCTTTGATGTTTTCATCTATAATTTAGGGGTAGCATTAAAGATTGCGAGTTAATCCATCTTCCCCCATCTCCTTGTTCATTTCGTGGCATGATATATGCTCGATTTGTTAATGGGTTTTGAGTTTCTTGTTCGAAGCAAGAGAATGGTTTTCACCATATGAACGTGCCGGATTCACTGCCGGGTGCTTCCTGTCCGGCACATTCAAGACTTTGAATATGTCGTGCATCTGATGTCCGGCAGGACATCCGGCGCAATCATGTTGGTTGGTTAAGTTCGTGTCTTGAAGTTGCATTGCGTGATCATGTTGGTACTTAGGGTGGTTTAGTCCTGAACCTCGCATTTAGATAGGTTTTAGTTAAATTATGGTGTCATTTACTTTCCCCCCTCATTATTATAGAATAGGTTATTACCAGATTAGGACTAATTTTCTATAAGTCCCTTGGGTTCGATACTCTCGGTCGTAATATATTTACACTATACTCCGACCGGGTTTTATTTTGCTACCGTAGTAGAGTTGTAGGTTTAGTTATTTATTTTATTCTTTTGTATATAGTTTTATCCCTACAATTTTCCTGTTAGCAAATTGGCGCCGTTGCCGGGGACTTGGAATTAGTCCAAGTCCTAAATTCGGTAAAACGCCCTATTCTTTATTCTTTATTCTTTGATTCTTTACTTCTATAATTCTTTTAATTTCAATTTGGTATTCGGTTGAATAGGCCTGGTGTAAAGGCCGGATGCCTCATACCAGGCACATTCAACATTTTATTTTCTTTAAATTCTTGTATTCTCTGATTTTTTCGCCTTTAGTTTTGCAGACTTGAATGTGCCGTGCGGAGTGCCGGGCGTCTGTCACCCGGCAAACTCGGAGGAAGTCTGATGCCGGATACGTTTTACCCGGCATTGCGTCCGGCATGTTCAAAGTTTTTCAAAATTCCTTACAGTATTGAGTTCTTGGCAATTTAAATTTGTTCTTGCTTACTCCCATTCGTTATTTCTCTCTCCTAATAGTCCCTATACTATGATTCTTTAATTTAGATTTCGAGTTTGAACTTGCCGTGTATTATGCCGGATTAACTATAAACGGCTTATCGAAGGAATTCCTATGCCGGACAGGGTTTATCCGGCATGTCACCCGGCATGTTCAAATTCTCTCAGTATTTTTTTATCGTAAATAGTAGGGACAGTTAGGAATGATCCCCTACAATCCCTTATTTACTCTTACATTTATTTTTTGATTATCCTTTACCTTTCAATGTCTTTTAATTAAGTTATGTTCGATTTTTTGTCACGCCGGGCAACATGCCGGTTGGTATAAACCCGGCAATAGTGGAGGAAGTCCACTGCCGGGTAAGATTCACCCGGCACTCTACCCGGCATAAAGGAGGAAGTCCAATGCCGGATACTTCATGCCCAGCACGAAGTCCGGCATATTCAATATGTTCTATTTTTCTTTTCGTTTCGCAACATTTATATATATATATATATATATTTATATTTCATTGTTAAATTAATATTGTGTGTTGCTCTTCCTAAGTAAATAAGGTGAATGCATCTCCGATCGCATAATCTTCATGAAGATTCATCTGACCGCGATCAGGAGACAAAGAAGACATTTGTTCGTTCCTTAAGGCAACAACAAAACCAACAAACGCACTCCCTACACAAATAATCAAATACCGCAGGCGAATGGCAATAAACTCTCTTCCTCAACAGGCGAATGTGGAAAATTGCACGACCACACGCCCAATGCTCCGAATTGCCAGATTTTATACCATATGAGGAAGCGGAACTTGCAGAAACATCGATCATTCGCATGGAGCATAAGTCGATGCAGTTGCAAATACAGCAACTTTTTGCTCAACTATGACCACTTGGTCAACTCCCGTCTCCAGCACTAAATTGATCAACGGGAGTATGCGAGATCGATCGTCTATCGAGATCTCTGATCACTCGGCCAAGTAGCCGAAGGCTAAGTGTAGGGCAGCCCCACGCATCTGGTCTTCTTTCACCGCAGGGGAGTCACTTCCTTTCCTTATTTCTTTAATTTTCTTTTGAACACTGGGGACAGTGTTCCTGCCAAGTGTAGGGCAGGGTCACCCCTTAAAAAAATATTTTTATTTTAAATATATATATATATTATATAGAAAATAAATCACTAGTACATTTGATATAATAAGTTTAGAGTTTTATCAATGTTCTACTAAAACTTTTTGCGTGTTTTTGACTAAGATGAGATTAGGAATGAATAAATGCTTGTTCTCTCAAGAGGTAAGCTTTATAATGACTTGCAGATTCCTGTTTTTAACTTTTTGATTCTCTTTATTAACATGAGTACATGATCTTTCTCCTAATTCTTTCCTTTATGTACTTATGGGTGTTATTCTTTTCTTTCCAAATTGTGAAAAATCTTTTGGGTGAAAATCTTAAAAAGGGTTTTTGTGCAACAGAAAGAAGAAGAAAAAAAAAGAGAAGAAAAAATCTTCTTCCAAAGGAAAAGCATTATATTCCTTGAGGTTGCAAAAGTGCCTCTGAATAAAAGCAAGAAAAGAGAGTTTTTCCTTTTATTTTTCTCCTAAATTCCCCGTTCTTCAATACAAAAAAAAAATCATGGTTGATTCAGAAACTCTTGCAAAATAGGGCTGATTCATAAAACCATTGTTGAGAGTCTTGGCCACATTCAGAAACTCTTGAAAAATAGAGCTGAATGATGGAAACTGGAAAAAGGAGAGATTACAAATCCCTTATGCAAAATAGCCCAAAAGTTTTTTATCGGTTTTGAAATTCCTTGTTTTATACCCATTAGTATGTTTCGATAGAATAAGGTGGATAAGTGATACTTATGAATTAGAGTCATATAGTTGGAAATATTTATCTACATTTCATTCTAAAGTTTATCTGTTTTGTGCATAAGTAATTAGTCCTTTCTAAGCTTGTTTTGCTCGAGGACTAGCAAAAGGTAAGTGTAGGGCCTTGATAAGCCGCAGACTTATCATATTTTATGCACTAGATTTAGTATTATATTTATCTAAATAATGTTATATTTATGTTATTTATGCTTATTATGTGTTAAAGTATAATATTTGTACAAGACTTATGTTTTTATGAGTTTTCTGTGCAAGGAATGATTTTCTAGGCAAAAGTTCAGTTGAAGCCGGACTCCATGCCGGGTAGTTTCTGCACGGCATAAGTACAGAATAGAAAAGAGACCTTGCCGGACAGGATGCCGGGTAGATCCCATCCGGCATAAGTGAAGAGTCGCCACGGTTGACCAGACGATGGCCGTTATTGACCGTTGGAGATTTAGCTAGTGCCGGGTGTGATGCCGGGTATATCCTACCCGGCATAGGCACTGTTTCGCGCGGAATTGACGGTTTCGACCGTTAACAGTTGGGCGCATTTATCACGTGTGCCGGCTATTGGTGATCCGGCACGACGCCCGGCAAGAGACATTTTGGTGCCTATAAATAGGCCGAGGAAGGCTACAATTTGGTACATTCCAACATTATATTCCACTCCATTCCACGCTTCATTTCCGCCACATTCCATCTGTTGGTGTCCAAGGCGTTTCTACGGATCCATCCACAAGAAGAAGAGAAGATTTCCTTTTTCGGGTTGAGGCTATGTTCAATCTCCTTATCCCTTATGTCTTTCTTCCTTATTTTAGTGGATGGTGAAGTAGAAATCCTTGTTAGGCTTTGGCTAGGGATGAATTCCTTCTATGTAAACAATATGATTATTTCAATACAAATTCAAGCGTTCATTAAGATTCTGTGGTTCTTAGTGCAAGTGAATTAGTTGATCACTCATTCTCTTTATGCAAATTCTACTTGAGGAGGAATTTCCCAAGAGTAGGATAGGTTAGACAAATCTTAGTGGTCTTTGATGTTTTCATCTATAATTTAGGGTTAGCATTAAAGATTGCGAGTTAATCCATCTTCCCCCATCTCCTTGTTCATTTCGTGGCATGATATATGCTCGATTTGTTAATGGGTTTTGAGTTTCTTGTTCGAAGCAAGAGAATGGTTTTCACCATATGAACGTGCCGGATTCACTGTCGGGTGCTTCCTGTCCGGCACATTCAAGACTTTGAATATGCCGTGCATCTGATGTCCAGCAGGACATCCGGCGCAATCATGTTGGTTGGTTAAGTTCGTGTCTTGAAGTTGCATTGCGTGATCATGTTGGTACTTAGGGTGGTTTAGTCCTGAACCTCGCATTTAGATAGGTTTTAGTTAAATTATGGTGTCATTTACTTTCCCCCCTCATTATTATAGAATAGGTTATTACCGGATTAGGACTAATTTTCTATAAGTCCCTTGGGTTCGATACTCTCGGTCGTAATATATTTACACTATACTCTGACCGGGTTTTATTTTGCTACCCGTAGTAGAGTTGTAGGTTTAGTTATTTATTTTATTCTTTTGTATATAGTTTTATCCCTACAATTTTCCTGTTAGCAGACCGAAAATGTATGCTCATGAGGCTTCATTTTAATGCCTTGTTCTAGCTTGTTTTCTACTCTTCAAAGGATTGAGGAGGTCCTTCTTGCTTCATATCCAAGCTTGTCTTGAGAAACCAAGGTAAAACAATCACCTTAATACCTTAAAGCACATTTTTAACCTAGGGTTTGTTCCTTAGGGTTAATGTATTATCTAGTACTCATTGGAGTCATTGGATATTGGTTACAACATTGTCAAGGAGATATATATTGGTGACCAAGATTGAGCAAGGAAAAACCTAAGGAAGAAAGTTTTTAAAGCTTGTAAAAGAACAAGGTAAATTACTTACCTTAAGGTGTTTTATTGTTTAAGGGAATGGGATTTAGATATGTGGTGAGTTTAGTGTAGAGTTTACATCAAAAAAGGGTTATATATGACCTAGGAGAAACAATGATCATGATTGTGAACTTGTGACTAAGGAGCAAATGAGGAAAAAAGAGATAGTTTAAGAATATCAAGGTGAATTACAAGAAGTATTTTATTTCAATGGGAGCCTTGTTGTGTTTATTCGCAGGTTAAAGGCAAATATATGTGGAAATTCAGTGGTTAAGATTATTGTCATTTAAGGGCCTAAGTGCCAAGCATTTAAGTTTATGCATTATATGATGATGTGGTGTAGTTTTGGTGTAAATTGTGTGTTAAGGTGTTGTGATGAGAATTTGAGTGATGTTGGTTGGTTGATGGAGAAAAACCAAGTGTTAGGAAGTACTATATGCTAGAGAACCCATGGCAAAAATTTAAAGGAGAACTTAAGTGTCTAAGATGTTCTAAGGGGATTTAATGGCTAAGGAAGTACTAGGAAGTTCTAGAGGTTGTCTTGATGAAAAGGGGTGAGATTAAGGTATTTTAATGACTTATAATGGCTTAGACATCACTATGAAGGATTTAGGAATCAAAGAGTGTATTTGGGTATTTAGGACTTAGGTAAATGTTGACAAAAGAAGCTAGGAAACCTTGGTAAGTTTGATGTGGTTGAGTGTGAAACTTTGAGATTGTTTAGATAGAAACTAGAGTTTAGGATTTAAGGAAAACCTTGGATAGTGTAAGAGAGATGCAAGTGGTGTATATGGTGTGGTCAAGTTCATAAGGAGGGAACTTTTGGCTAATAGAAGTGCTAGGTGAAAGAGATGTTGAAATGTAGGAAAGGAATAAATGCTAAGTGTTAGTAGTTGGTGTAAGAATTGAGTAAAGGATTGGGATGATCTTTGGAGGTTGTTTTAATGAGCTTGGAGGATGATCTAAGGTGGGTTTAAGGGTCTAAATGATGTTAGAACACATTGGAAGGCTTGAGGAAAGGTTTAGGGAAGATTTGACAATGTTTGGGCATGTTCTGGAGGCGTCCGACCCAGGGGTCCGACCCAAGTTTGGGTCGGACGGCCTCTGTTTAACGCCATGGAAAGGTTCTAGAATGGTCCGACCCAGAGGACTTGGGTCGGACATGGGTCGGACGGGTGCATTTTTGAGGGCGGTTAAGTTTCTGGAATGGTCCGACCCAGAAGGTTGGGTCGGACATGGGTCGGACATAGGAGGTTTAGAAGACGGAAAGTTTCTGGAATGGTCCGACCCAGTTGGTTGGGTCGGACGTGGGTCGGACATGTAGAGTTTTTCAAACCCGAAAGTTCTGGAAGGGTCCGACCCAGAGGGTGGGTCGGACGGTGGGTCGGACGGCCCTTAACACTTAAAAAAAAAGAAATTTTGAATTCTAAGGATGATAATTGGTAATAAGGTATACCTTTGGTAGGGTGGTAATGATTAGGACCCTAATAACTTAAGGGATTAAGTTAAGTTAAGTAAGAACCTTAATGTTAAAAGTTAAGTTTATAAGGATAAGTGGTAAGGACTTAAGAGGATATTTAATGGGAATCTTTAGGGACTAAGTTAAGTAAGGTGCAAATAACTAATGATCTAAAACTGAATCAATGTTTTAGGTTTGTGAATTGGGACCCCGGAAAAAGTTAATGAACAACGATCGACGGTGAACGGTACAGTCTTTCTTGTGACCTGCTTGCTAACGAGGTGTCCCTCGGCTTGTGTGCTATCTGTTTATTTGCCATGACTAAGACAAGATAAAGCATGCAACCGGTTATACTTATTCTCGTTGTGAATGTGTTTATTTTACACTAACCCACGAGACTTGAGAATGTTGCTAACTAAGATTAGTACTCACTGAGTTAAGGATAAGAATTAAGTATTGGTGATTGTTGGTTTTTAACCGTCAGGGTTTAACTAACACTTGGTGGTTAAGGCTTTCACTAACCATAACTTGGGGTGGGAGTGAGGAATCCGGAATGGTACCGGCACATGTGTATTGGGGGAGGTCGGTATCTGAATCAGATCCGACTTCCAAATAAGACTTGTCATTAGACTCGTCGCCTAGGGTCAACAAACCGACCCGACCACCCGGACTACTGTTTGAGGTGGGAGGCACATTAAGGATGGCGTGGGGGGATCAAGCCTACATCCCCAACAAATTAAGAAAGGTAGCTTATCGTCGGATAGTGCACTGCTACCGGCTAGGGTTAACCAAGCCCTACAAAGATAAGCAACCAATTAAGGGCTAACCAATCTAATAGTGGAGCGGTTGGCAATTATAAGGTTAGGGAGATTGTGGATCCAAGGAGTTAAGAACTAACTCACTTATTAAGGGAACGCCTGAGTCGTTCATTTGCTTATGAGCTAATTATGTTCATTGTGGTTGTTGGTTTATTGCGTTTCATATTATGCTTAATGTGCTTATTATGCTAATCAACTTCCATGCTATCGACAATTAGTCGTCGTAGCCCCGTTAGCGTGGGGGCCATGGGAGGGTCGTACCAGCATTCGTGCTGACCCCCTTTGGGGGCTGTTTTTACACTTGCAGGTAAGCGGCCGATGAAGTCACACCATGAGAGTAGGAGCGGGTAGCCCTAGGTGGGACTTTATTTTGAGAACGGGTAGCGCCTGTGCACCCGTCAGTTAGTAGTTGAACATGAGCTTGTGAAATGTTGTATGGTTTTGGAGAATACTTTAAACTCGGTTGGTGTATGTATAGCGGATATGTGATTGTAAATAATTAAGCAACGGTATTACTTGTTGGTTAGACCGTAGCAAGGTCCTGGTGATAGTTTATTTCCGCTGCGATGAATCCGATTAAGCGTTAAGTTTAGCGTTAACTACGATTGGCTTGGGATGGGGCGTTACAAAAGGGTCTAGTGTTACATAGTCACAACCCATACATCAGAAAACATACTACTTAAAAGGTCTTGCCCAGATGGACTACCCCCATGGTAGTCACCCTGCCTACTCTCCGCCATCGTCCAGATCCATACCTGTAAAAATAAAGGACTCAGCAAAGCTATACTGAGTATGAACGTGTGTAGCCCGTATGTTGCCAGGCCACACGACTACTTGGTCGAATATTATTAAGTCAATTTACATGCTATAATAAATCAGTAAGGCACACCACAATATATCATGATATCATACCCACTTTAAGGTAGCATAGCAATATCAACAAACATCCAAGCATAACATGCTGGCATCATAGCACATCAAACATGTAACCGAGCACAACGAGCTACTAGTATAGCAACAACAATCATGTAAGTAATAAAACGTGTGCATAGGTATATTATACCCATGATCCTCACTATGGGATCATACGAGCGTTGTGTGTTTTCATTTCTGTTTTCTTGTTCCCGTAAAGTGTATTTTCTTTCTCTTTCCTTGCACCAGGTCTGGGGATATAGTTTAGATCCCGTGACCATCTCATGTAGGTGCTAGTCCTTCCTTGTTTCTTTAAGGGTTATTTGTGAATTCTCTTATCACCACCATTTAGAGAACGTATTCTTCATAGCTAATCCTCCATTCCTGGATAGCTCTTTCTCTCTCTGTTGTTTTTAAATGTTACTAGCCACTGCCCCGGATACCAAGGGTCTGTCTCCCTATTCCTTTTCCATGTTACTAGCCTCTGCCCCGGATACAAAGGGTCTGTCTCCCTATGCCTCTTAATGTTCTGGTCTCTACCCCGGATACGAAGGGCCGTCTCCCAATTCCTTTTAATATTATTGGTCTCTACCCCGGATACGAAGGGTCCGTCTCCCTTTGTATATTATTGGTCTCTACCCCGGATACAAAGGGACTGTCTCCCTATTCCTTTTTATATTATTGGTCTCTACCCCGGATACAAAGGGTCTGTCTCCCTATTCCTTCTAATATTATTAGTCTCTACCCCGGATACAAAGGGTCTGTCTCCCTATTCCTTTAAATATTATTGGTCTCTACCCCGGATACAAAGGGTCCGTCTCCCTATTAATTTCTAACGGGTATTGACTTATCATTATCATTGATAGTTCGACACCATAGTGGGTGTCATTAGAGGTCCTCTATAGTTAAGAGGAGTTTTCCCTATATGTAGTTCCTTTGTTTGTTTACGAAGCTCGTTGTGTTTCATCTCAAGGTTTCATCAACGAGAAGGGACTACACTACTGTGTGCGCACAAGCAATATGCACAATAATAGCAAGCGGGTAAGCAAGGAAAATAAGCAATCCATTCACATGCTTTACGCAAGCTCACAACAAACAAATAAGCACGGTAAAACAAACATTCGTTTTCATGCATTAGTCTTGTGGTCATAGTCAAACAAGGCACACAGCACACAAGCCATGTAACATGGCAACATACGAACCACACATGTCCATACCAGGATCAGAAGCCAGGGTCGCTTCACACACGGGTTCCTGGTTGGCGTTCGTTACAATCCTAATGTTGATTAAAAATAACACGCCAGTTCATGATTTCATGTGATGACACTTTTCTAGTTTATCTCATTTACACTGGGTGTTATTACCTAGGCGAGTTGTTGAATGTACCGTTTATTCTAAACATTAGAGCTTCCCAAGTACTCACCTTAGATTATTAGTCTAAAGTGTTTTAAAACACTATTATGTAACAAGTTTACCTATGGTAGACTTAACTTGCCTAGAGTGTATTCCCTTCTTAGTTTAGTAGGTTAGCAACGTCATAAACCTAGTATCATAATAATATAACCTTTTAAGTGCCCCTAAGACTTATTTATACAGAACCCACTAGTCCCCAAATCTGAACACCATTACCATGTGTTACCTTATCTAACTTCATTTCCAGTGTGGTAAACCGATGTTTAACCTTCTCAACGTGTTTTGCTAACCTAGATATATCTATTAGCTATGATTTAGATTCATTATTAAGTTAGCATCACACTCATAATGCTTCGTAACCCAGTCATACAGAAAACTATAATTTACCGAAATCTGAAACCACAATACCCATATACTTCTTCTAGATTCTTGTTCCAAGTTAGCTCAACTGATGTTTAATTCTTTCCCAGTATTTACCTAACTAGTTATAGGTATTAACAATGTTTTCAACCCAAATCAACTCGTTAACCTTATAGAAAAACTTACTTCCACTGAGACAAGAAACTCCGGGAATTGAAAACTAAAGCTGGAAACCGAAACAGATTCCATGAACTGAAACAATTCTCTTCAATCTCTTTTCTTTGTTTACAATCTCGCAGGTAGGTACAGTAACAGGGTTTTACATTCAGCTACAGACCAATCAACCCTCTTAAACCATTTGTATCATAGTTATATTGAGACAACAGTTGCAAAGTTCTAAAGACACACTTATATACCTCTTCTTGACTCTTGCCTTTAGTTATTTAATTTGACTTATAATTCCCTCCAGGTTGTTTACTCCCCTAGCTAAGTGTATTAACAAGGTTTTAACTTCAAGGCTAACCTAAGACCCAGCTGTTAACACTTTTAGAAGTTCATTTTACAGAAACCCAAAGGCTGCAGAAAACTGCAGCACTAGAGCTTGGTGCTTCCCCTTAAATCCCTTGCTAAGGTTTTCAATCTGTCTCCAATTACCTCCCCACATATTTCCACACTTAGTTAAGTGTTCCAGGTTCATTCATAGCTCAGTACAACACTTATATCACATCTGAAATTCGTGTTTACAGAACCCAAATTATAGAAGACAAAACTGGTACACACAACCCCACATTCCTCCTCATTGAACTTCAGTTTTAACTCTCTTAACTGGCTTCTAATCCCCACTAGGTATTTACCCACTTGGTTTAGTGTCTTATCAAGGTTTGTGGACTTAAAACTAACCCAAACAATATGGATAACACTTATGGAACTTCTGTGCACCGAAATTGGTATAACAGAAAACTGAAACCACCAGGACTGTATCTTCTCTTCCATCCTCCTTTTTATCCATTAATATGACTTCTAACTTCTCCCCTAGTTGTTTACCCACCTAGTTAAGTGCATTATCAAGTGTTAATCCTGAAACAGACCCAAAATAAAACTCAAAACCTCACCGTTAGTGCCACTGAATTTCCACTAACCTGAAACCGAGACTGTAACACTGAGATTTGATTTCATTTCTACATTATCCTACTCCTACTATTCTTTTAAATGTACGTGTCCACTTAGTTCAGTATGTTAGCGACATTGTAGACCCATCATCAAGCCACTGTAGTTTCTTTAATCCCTCTGAACTTGTTTACACAGAGAACAGATATTACAGAGAACTGAATTTCTGAAAACAATAACCCGTTATGTTGTATCCCTTCTTTCCTTATGTTGCTTTGTTTCTGTCATCTAATCTATCTCCTAGTTTCCCCAACTTACTTACTCACGTAGTTAGTGGTTTTACCAAGGTTTGAAGCTCTAGACAGATCCATGACAATACTGCTCAAGCTACTGAACTTCATGGAACAGAGACTGGGCAATTGAGAAAGAAAACTGAAACATAAGGCTGGTGTATATATATTTTTTTTATCTTCCTTTTAACACTTTGATCTGTCTTCTAGTTCCCCTCAAGATATTTACCCGCTTAGTTACTGTTTTAAGAATGTTTTAACCTTCAAGACCAACCCAACACAAACCTGCTAACTCTCCTACAACTCCCTTATACAGAATCGACTAAACAGCAGCCACTGACTTACATCATTGGGCTGTTTTGCACTACTTTTTTGTTTCTGTTTCACTTAATGCTCACAGACCAATATCACTCGGTGTCAAGTTTGATTTAAACCATCCCATTCGTGAATCTTAGAGTAAATAGATCCTAACTCAACTCCTTAAAGTTTTGTTTGACTGATCTACGAATATGACATCCAATGTTAGTAATCGACTCTTAACTCAGCCAAGACCTCATGCCCCTTTCATGTTTAGCATAAAAGCAATTGGAACAAAATCTCAGAATTTTTTCTATACTGCCTAGTATCCAACGCTGTCATGTTATACCACCATCTCAGAAACCTCCGAAACATTGGGAAGAACTTGAAGTTAGAACCGGATCCATGCTATGGTCTTACCTTCTTAACTCCTGGTATTTCACCTTGAAGTCTAGCCCCAGCCTCTCGGT
Source organism: Limonium bicolor (assembly GCA_023374045.1). Lineage (NCBI taxonomy): Eukaryota > Viridiplantae > Streptophyta > Magnoliopsida > Caryophyllales > Plumbaginaceae > Limonium > Limonium bicolor. The sequence continues at coordinate 139,044,576 of CM041777.1, read as the reverse complement.
GCTCCAAGAGGTAATCAAGAACTCCTTCAGCTGTCACCAAACAAGAAAAGGAAAGTTTCAGTATATATACAAGTTGTTGCATGAAACATGGAGAAGGAGCAGTTAAATGGCCATGCAAGGCCGGTTGCTACCTTCTCTGTTGGGACTCCATATGGTTGAGTTCTGAAGTGTGTTTTCAGTTCATGAAAAGGCTGAGAGTGGCCCTCATCTGTGAGCAACCAGAGGTAGAAGTAGGGAGTTAAACGACCGTATTTTCGGACATAGATTGGTGGAAGGGAAGTGAATGTTTATTGTAGTGTTAACTACTGAGAAGAGAACTCCCTTTATCTGAAGATAGAAAAGAAGTCTGTTTAACAGAAGGTAACCACTAATGATGACTAAGATAGAAGAAAGAGTATAACATGAATAACTTGGTATGTATACGCTTACAGAGGAAGCTATCTTCTTATTGGTGATGTTGCTCCTGCCGTCGCAGTTGTAGCCTACGGGTTCCCTCTTGGTATGTTGGGCTACTGAAATCAGAGAAGGGTAGGAGGTGGATGGAGTGGGCAAGATTACCGTGAGTGTACTGGGGATGAATAAAGATCAATGGGGGTTCTGTTGTGGCTGTCGAACGAGTACAGAGGAAAAGAAACAGCTCGCGCATGTCTGGAGCATGGAAGTCATCGCCATATTGGGAAGGGAAAAGAAAACTGGTCGGTCTCGTGTTTGGTCTGGAGCCGGTTTGAATATTGCACAGGGCTCGTGTTTGTGCGCAAGTATTGGAAGGAACAAAAGGTGGCCTGTTATTCTTTCAAACCCGGTACAGAGGAGGAAGAGGCACATGGGTGTTTGGTCTGTGTGTTGTTCGAAGGTTTGGGCAGAGGAGAGCGGTGAGTTCGAGCTGGGTGTCTTATTTTTTTTCCTTCTTCCCCAAGGCATGCGCATGTAGCAGAAAGAAGATGACCTATTGTCGTTCTTGGCATTGAAGCTCCTACTGTTGCGGTTTGAACCGAGAAGGATGGGGTATGGTGGGGCATTTGGTTTCTGGGCATTTAATCCGTAGTTTACTTTAGTAAGTAGATTGGTAGTTAATTCATCTAATGATATGTATCACTACTCATGTGTTTAGAAGTGCTATTTGCTTATGAATACGAGCACAGCTCAACCGGTTAAGGCATTCACTAAAGGTTTAAGAGGTACCGAGTTCAAATCCCGGCATGAGCACAAGTTGCTCTTTTTTTTATAAGTACATTTATATGCCTATCTTCGTGCAATTATACATATGTACGCGACTATTTTTGTTTTGTCACGTTGTTAATTATATCTATGTATATACACGACTATTTTATGTTGTCGCGGTTTAGTTAAATGTTGTAATGTTGTGTATATGTATTTCCATATACGTACGCGTCTGTATTAATATGTCACGTTGTTATGTTTTCAGACATATGTATGTCCGTACTTAATTTAATTGTTCATGCATTATCACAAGTCCCGAATTGTGTGACACGTTATTCTCGGGTAATCTTCCCGCGTTTATGATTTCATGTGTTTAATTGTTCAGGGGTGTTTCAACTTACCCCCCTTAAAAGAGACTTCGTCCCAAAGTCTTACTCCCTTAACTTGTGTTTTCCATTCCTGTTAATCCTAGGGGTCGAGTCCCGCATTCATTCACGTTAACCAAAGGATTAAATCTCCTATATTATAATTCTCAGTGCTTATACGCACTATGGCACCTTAGTGGCTTCACACACAAATTCTCATAGCAATGTATATATAACACGTTGAGGTGTAAATCACAGGTACACATCATTCATTCATAGCAGGGTGTACATACAATGCAATACATACACAATTCTGCACAATTCATACACACAGACCTACCAACCATCGTGTGGTTGTAGGAATACACATAGTGAAAGGATCAAGTCCCAAATTTGTTCTCTCTAACCAAGGGATCATGTCCCTCAAATTCCACAGTTCTATTTCACCATTTGTGCTTATAAGCGCTATGCCACATCTGTGGCTTCCCCAAGTTCTCAATAATATTTCGATGTACCAGTAATGCTCATATACTGTACCCATAAGCAATCAGATTAATAAGTCATTCATTCATAACCACAATGCATTCAAACCAATCCACACATAGTTCACATACATCGCATCCAAAACAACACCTCAAACGAGCAACAACAAGTAAAAACGCAACGCGCCTACCCCCCTTAAAAATGGATTACGCCCACGTAATCCCTTTTATATCATCCTTGAGCCTTGGTTCAAGATGTTTAATTCACATGGGCATTCTAGTTTCTATGCGATGTAACTCACAATATAATCTCATCAAAAGTCTTGACTTTGTTAGTGGCTTAATTTCTGTCTCAAGGATTCTTATCGGTTTCCATCCTGAACTATAAACGGATTCGGGTTTAGCCTCTCTTGGTCTAAGGTATTGGCCGATATGCCACTTGTTTTTCAACAGGAATATGGGAGGTACGGTCCACCAGCTTCTGCTGTGCGACTCTGATTACCTTAGGGTTTCGTTTTCCCTTTTCTATTATTTACATTATGTTATCTACCACCTTCGAACACTTATTATTTAGGCGTAAAAGGGCTCTTGATTGGCACTTGGCATTTTAATCTGTACTCGGTCTCGGTGGGTTGTGACTTGTCTATCGCTTTCCTCTGGAGGTCGGGTGTTCATGGTTTTAGTGCGCTTTTAAGCATCTCAATTGTTCCTTCGGGCTGATCTTTAGGCTTATATTCGTGTTCGCCCTGTAGTAACGATTTAGTGATTAGTATTCTTCAATGTTACGACCGTGTCGTGGTTACAACATCCTGTTTAGTTTATGTTACCATTCATCATTATATGTAGTTAGCTAGTTTGCTCTCCTAGCATTATCACCTATTTGGTACCTTAATGTGTACAGTGAAATTGGGTTTTCCTTCATCTTCAAGTACCCCTTGGTTTTCAGTCAACCTATGGCCCTGACATTGCCGGTTGACCACAATTAGTTTCATTCACATGGTTATCGAATTATACATGTTACAAGCTTTTATGATTGTAAACTATTTTACATAGGATGTTTAGTTTCCTTCTCATCACCGTTATTGTTCTTATGTCCCGCCAGGAACTTAGGAAATTGACTATTATTGGTTACATATTACATTTGGTTGTGATAGTGTATACTTTATGTATTAACAGCTATATTATTGGTAACATCACATTATTTCCAGTCGTCACATATGTGTACCACCTTGTGTTTATCCCCGAATTTTCGAGACATGTATCCATGTATTTTATGTGTTTTCATCATCTAGTATGAACCGCTGTTTTCGCATTTTTACTTATCCAACTTATAAACTTTCACCTATTTGTAGTTTAGGTGTCCACTTGCAGGAGGTTTCGAGAATCATCCAACACCGACGTGATCAGCGTAAGTGTTGGACTACCCTTCCACCCCAATTTATGCGCAGTGTCACTTGACCTGGCCAGGGTCAAGCTTAACCTTGCACGTCCGGTTTAAACGACCAATCAATTTAAGTTCTTATCCCCACCTGTTTTTAGTCATCTAGCAATTTATTCATGAATTAGCATTAAATTCTAAGCCTTTAGATTAGTTCTTTAATTCTCCAACTATATATACATCCCAATGTGTACATATATACATATCCACTCATTTTTGTATCCATAATATATATAGTTATCCATATATGGTTGTTTTCATAGATTTAATGGTATATTGATACGTACATTTATATCCTCCTGATATCGTAAGTTCTTTTCATTCCAATCTTTGTACCATGTGTATATGTACGTGTAGTTTGACAACTTCCAGAGTTAGCCAATGGAATATACGAGTCTGAGTTTTTAATAAATTGATTGATTTTACCTTGCTTGTGTATTCCTCTTACTTGAAGTTGTTTAACTTCTCACTTGCGGGCTCCACCAAACTAATGGTGATTAATCCATGGTTATTACTATCGAGGTCCCACTATTTATTTTCGATCGTTGGGTTGTACTTTTGGTATGGTTGCATAACTAGCGAGGATACTCTTTAATTGCATTCTATTTAGCTCCTTAAGTTCCACATGTATGGTGTCTTTCCTGATTTGTATATGTATATACATTTGTTTACGTATTATTTACTAAATTTCGTTTAGAGTTCCTCGATTTACTCTCCAACTCTATATTTGTTTTGGTATAGACTTAAGAAGTTTTGGGCATTTACTGATTGTTATATAAACGTGGTGTTTCCAAATTTGACTTCCTTTTTGTCAATGTTGTCGTTCATTTGTTGCTGTTGTGAGTGGTTATTATTACAGCAACTTCGTGACAATTCTAACTGGGGTTATAATAAAGCTTAGACAAGTATGGATCTAAGTGTTCTTTGGTATACATATCTTCGTGTCATTTCCTTCCTATTCATAGCGAAGGTTGAACAGGTGGTCCGGAGGGTTCATCTTTTATTAGGCTGAACCCCACTGCTCTCTGTGGTTTTCTAACATTCCTCTCTTAGGTTGTGTTCATTTATGATTGGGATTTAATTTTATATTGTACCCATCATCTATTATTTGGTCTCCTTGATTATAGATAATCGATAGGTGTTTGAACCTAGTGGCGAATTTACTGCCATTTCCTTATTCGTTTGATTTGTGTTGGGGTGGGTAACCAGTGCCTAATGGTAATGGATATTTACAAGGTTCAAATTACAGAATTTATCTCAATCCCAATCTTGGCTTAATTAATTGCATAATTGAGCTTTATTCATTTCATAAATTTTGGGGTATTTCGGTCTTCTTTTCTTGTGAGGTAGGGTCCTATCGACTGCTAAGCATGTCGACCCAAGTTGCCGCTAAAATCGGTCCCTCTATGGGTATTATCCCTTTGGCAGCGTCTTTGAACTTCACAGGTTGATAACGTTAAGTAGATGCCGGATCGGGCTTTCCCGAGTGTGAGGAGGCTTTCTACCTCTCCGGCGTTCTTTCTCTGAATTTTAAGGAACATTAGGGACGTGAAGGTTGGGTGTAGATGTCTGTTAGGCATCCAGTAATTACTGGGGAAGAACCCTAACTAACGTGCCTCACATACTACCCATAATTCTTAACCTGCTATCAAAATTCCTAGTTTCAGGTTTTCCTATACTCGGTACTTCTCTGTTCCAGTCATCAGAGCGTAACTACGCTCTGATACCACTTTCTGTAACACCCCCGAATAACCCAACAGTAGTCTGAACGGTGCGCCAAACGATATTACAAAAAGTCTAAGCAGCGAATTCACGTCCATCCGGGTGTCACAGACGCCAACCACCCACGTGGTTGACACAACAACACCATCAATAACAAGCTACGGTCTGAATGACTGGAATTAAACCTTAACCAAATCCAAGTACCAACAAGAAATACAAACCAAGTACCGAGTGTCTACATCATAAGTTCTTACTTAAATAACACAACCCGAAACATACAACAAGGGTCTAGTGATACATAGTCACAACCCATACATCAGAAAACATACTACTTAAAAGGTCTTGCCCAGATGGACTACCCCCATGGTAGTCACCCTGCCTACTCTCCGCCATCGTCCAGATCCATACCTGTAAAAATAAAGGACTCAGCAAAACTATGCTGAGTATGAACGTGTGTAGCCCGTATGTTGCCGGGCCACACGACTACTTGGTCGAATATTATTAAGTCAATTTACATGCTATAATAAAGCAGTAAGGCACACCACAATATATCATGATATCATACCCACTTTAAGGTAGCATAGCAATATCAACAAACATCCAAGCATAACATGCTGGCATCATAGCACATCAAACATGTAACCGAGCACAACGAGCTGCTAGTATAGCAACAACAATCATGTAAGTAATAAAACGTGTGCATAGGTATATTATACCCATGATCCTCACTATGGGATCATACGAGCATTGTGTGTTTTCATTTCTTTTCTCTTGTTCCCATAAAGTGTATTTTCTTTCTCTTTCCTTGCACCAGGTCTGGGGATATAGTTTAGATCCCGTGACCATCTCATGTAGGTGCTAGTCCTTCCTTGTTTCTTTAAGGGTTATTTGTGAATTCTCTTATCACCACCATTTAGAGAACGTCTTCTTCATAGCTAATCCTCCATTCCCGGATAGCTCTTTCTTCTCTGTTGTTTTTAAATGTTACTAGCGCCCTGCCCCGGATACCAAGGGTCCGTCTCCCTATTCCTTTTTGATGTTACTAGCCTCTACCCCAGATACAAAGGGTCCGTCTCCCTATGCCTCTTAATGTTCTGGTCTCTACCCCGGATACGAAGGGTCCGTCTCCGTATTCCTTTTAATATTATTGGTCTCTACCCCGGATACGAAGGGTCCGTCTCCCTTTGTATATTATTGGTCTCTACCCCGGATACAAAGGGTCTGTCTCCCTATTCCTTTTTATATTATTGGTCTCTACCCCGGATACAAAGGGTCCGTCTCCCTATTCCTTCTAATATTATTGGTCTCTACCCCGGATACAAAGGGTCTGTCTCTCTATTCCTTTAAATATTATTGGTCTCTACCCCGGATACAAAGGGTCCGTCTCCCTATTAATTTCTAACGGGTATTGACTTATCATTATCATTGATAGTTCGACACCATAGTGGGTGTCATTAGAGGTCCTCTATAGTTAAGAGAAGTTTTCCCTTTATGTAGTTCCTTATGTTTGTTTACGAAGCTCGTTGTGTTTCATCTCAAGGTTTCATCAACGAGAAGGGACTACACTACTGTGTGCGCACAAGCAATATGCACAATAATAGCAAGCGGGTAAGCAAGGAAAATAAGCAATCCATTCACATGCTTTACGCAAGCTCACAACAAACAAATAAGCATGGTAAAACAAACATTCGTTTTCATGCATTAGTCTTGTGGTCATAGTCAAACAAGGCACACAACACACAAGCCGTGTAACACGGCAACATACGAACCACACATGTCCATACCTGGATCAGAAGCAAGAGTCGCTTCACACACAGGTTCCTGGTTGGCGTTTGTTACAATCCTAATGTTGATTAAAATAACGCGTCAGTTCATGATTTCATGTGATGACACTTTTCTAGTTTATCTCATTTACACCAGGTGTTATTCGCTAGGCGAGTTGTTGAATGTACCGTTTATTCTAAACCTTAGAGCTTCCCAAGTACTCACCTTAGATTATTAGTCTAAAGTGTTTTAAAACATTATTATGTAACAAGTTTACCTATGGTAGACTTAACTTGCCTAGAGTGTATTCCCTTCTTAGTTTAGTAGGTTAGCAACGTTATAAACCTAGTATCATAATAATATAACCTTTTAAGTGCCCCTAAGACTTATTTATACAGAACCCACCAGTCCCCAAATCTGAACACCATTACCATGTGTTACCTTATCTAACTTCATTTCCAGTGTGGTAAGCCGATGTTTAACCTTCTCAACGTATTTTGCTAACCTAGCTATATCTATTAGCTATGATTTAGATTCATTATTAAGTTAGCATCACACTCATAATGCTTCTGTAACCCAGTAATACAGAAAACTATAATTTACCGAAATCTGAAACCACAATACCCATATACTTCTTCTAGATTCTTGTTCCTAGTTAGCTCAACTGATGTTTAATTCTTTCCCAGTATTTACCCAACTAGTTATAGGTATTAACAATGTTTTCAACCCAAAGCAAAAACTTACTTCTACTGAGACAAGAAACTCCGGGAATTGAAAACTAAAGCTGGAAACCGAAACAGATTCCATGAACTAAAACAATTCTCTTCAATCTCTTTTCTTTGTTTACAATCTCGCGGGTAGGTACAGTAACAGGGTTTTACATTCAGCTACAGACCAATCAACCCTCTTAAACCATTTGTATCATAGTTATATTGAGACAACAGTTGCAAAGTTCTGAAGACACAGTTATATACCTCTTCTTGACTCTTGCCTTTAGTTATTTAATTTAACTTATAATTCCCTCCAGGTTGTTTACTCCCCTAGCTAAGTGTATTAACAAGGTTTTAACTTCAAGGCTAACCTAAGACCCAACTGTTAACACTTTTAGAAGTTCATTTTACAGAAACCCAAAGGCTGCAGAAAACTGCAGCACTAGAGCTTGGTGCTTCCCCTTAAATCCCTTGCTAAGGTTTTCAACCTGTCCCCAATTCCCTCCCCACATATTTCCACACTTAGTTAAGTGTCCCAGGTTCATTCATAGCTCAGTACAACACTTATATCACATCTGAAATTCGTGTTTACAGAACCCAAATTATAGAAGACAAAACGGTACACACAACCCCACATTCCTCCTCATTGAACTTCAGTTTTAACTCTCTTAACTGGCTTCTAATCCCCACTAGGTATTTACCCACTTGGTTTAGTGTCTTATCAAGGTTTGTAGACTTAAAACTAACCCAAACAATATGGATAACACTTATGGAACTTCAGTGCACCGAAACTGGTATAACAGAAAACTGAAACCACCAGGACTGTATCTTCTCTTCCATCCTCCTTTTTATCCATTAATATGACTTCTAACTTCTCCCCAAGTTGTTTACCCACCTAGTTAAGTGCATTATCAAGTGTTAATCCTGAAACAGACCCAAAATAAAACTCAAAACCTCACCGTTAGTGCCACTGAATTTCCACTAACCTGAAACCGAGAGACTGTAACACTGAGATTTGATTTCATTCTACATTATCCTACTCCTACTATTCTTTTAAATGTACTGTCCACTTAGTTCAGTATGTAAGTGACATTGTAGACCCATCATCAAGCCACTGTAGTTTCTTTAATCCCTCTGAACTTGTTTACACAGAGAACATATATTACAGAGAACTGAATTTCTGAAAACAATAACCCGGTATGTTGTATCCCATCTTTCCTTATGTTGCTTTGTTTCTGTCATCTAATCTATCTCCTAGTTTCCCCAACTTACTTACTCACGTAGTTAGTGGTTTTACTAAGGTTTGAAGCTCTAGACAGATCCATGACAATACTGCTCAAGCTACTGAACTTCATGGAACAGAGACTGGGCAATTGAGAAAGAAAACTGAAACATAAGGCTGGTGTATATATTTTTTTTATCTTCCTTTTAACACTTTGATCTGTCTTCTAGTTCCCCTCAAGATATTTACCCGCTTAGTTACTGTTTTAAGAATGTTTTAACCTTCAAGACCAACCCAACACAAACCTGCTAACTCTCCTACAACTCCCTTATACAGAATCGACTAAACAGCAGCCACTGACTTACATCATTGGGCTGTTTTGCACTAGTTTTTTTTTCTGTTTCGCTTAATGCTCACAGACCAATATCACTCGGTGTCAAGTTTGATTTAAACCATCCCATTCGTGAATCTTAGAGTAAATAGATCCTAACTCAACTCCTTAAAGTTTTGTTTGACTGATCAACGAATATGACATCCTATGTTAGTAATCGACTCTTAACTCAGCTAAGACCTCCTGCTCCTTTCATGTTTAGCATAAAAGCAATTGGAACAAAATCTCAGAATTCTTTCTATACTGCCTAGTATCCAACACTGTCATGTTATACCACAATCTCAGAAACCTCCGAAACAGTGGGAAGAACTTGAAGTTAGAACAGGATCCATGCTATGGTCTTACCTTCTTAACTCCTGGTATTTCACCTTGAAGTCTAGCCCCAGCCTCTCGGTGCTCCAAGTGGTAATCAAGAACTCCTTCAGTTGTCACCAAACAAGAAAAGGAAAGTTTCAGTATATATACAAGTTGTTGCATGAAACATGGAGAAGGAGCAGTTAAATGGCCATGCAAGGCCGGTTGCTACCTTCTCTGTTGGGACTCCATATGGTTGAGTTCTGAAGTGTGTTTTCAGTTCATGAAAAGGATGAGAGTGGCCCTCATCTGTGAGCAACCAGAGGTAGAAGTAGGGAGTTAAACGACCGTATTTTCGGACATAGATTGGTGGAAGGGAAGTGAATGTTGTGTAGTGTTAACTACTAAGAAGAGAACTCCCTTTATCTAAAGATAGAAAAGAAGTCTGTTTAACAGAAGGTAACCACTAATGATGACTAAGATAGAAGAAAGAGTATAACAGGAATAACTTGGTATGTATACGCTTACAGAGGAAGCTATCTTCTTATTGGTGATGTTGCTCCTGGCGTCGCAGTTGTAGCCTACGGGTTCCCTCTTGGTATGTTGGGCTACTGAAATTAGAGAAGGGTAGGTGGGAGTGGATGGAGGTGGATGGAGTGGGCATGATTACTGTGAGTGTACTGGGGATGAAGAAAGATCAATGGGGGTTCTGTTGTGGCTGTCGAACAAGTACAGAGGAAAAGAAACAGCTCGTGCATGTCTGGAGCATGGAAGTCATCGCCATATTGGGAAGGGAAAAGAAAACTGGTCGGTCTCGTGTTTGGTTTGGAGCCGGTTTGAATATTGCACAGGGCTCGTGTTTGTGCGCAAGTATTGGAAGGAACAAAAGGTGGCCTGTTATTCTTTCAAAACCGGTACAGAGGAGGAAGAGGCACATGGGTGTTTGGTCGGTGTGTTGTTCGAAGGTTTGGGCAGAGGAGAGCGGTGAGTTCGAGCTGGGTGTCTTATTTTTTTTTCCTTCTTCCCCAAGGCATGTGCATGTGGCAGAAAGAAGAGGACCTATTGTTGTTCTTGGCATTTGAAGCTCCTACTGTTCCGGTTTGAACCGAGAAGGATGGGGTATGGTGGGGCATTTGGTTTCTGGGCATTTAATCCGTAGTTTACTTTAGTAAGTAGATTGGTAGTTAATTCATCTAATGATATGTATCACTACTCATGTGTTTAGAAGTGCTATTTGCTTATGAATACGAGCACAGCTCAACCGGTTAAGGCATTCACTAAAGGTTCAAGAGGTACCGAGTTCAAATCCCGGCATGAGCACAAGTTGCTCTTTTTTTTGTATAAGTACATTTATATGCCTATCTTCGTGCAATTATACATATGTATGGGACTATTTTTGTTTTGTCACGTTGTTAATTATATCTATGTATATACACGACTATTTTATGTTGTCGCGGTTTAGTTAAATGTTGTAATGTTGTGAATATGTATTTCCATATACGTACGCGTCTGTATTAATATGTCATGTTGTCATGTTTTCAGACATATGTATGTCCGTACTTAATTTAATTGTTCATGCATTATCACAAGTCCCGAATTGTGTGACACGTTATTCTAGGGTAATCTTCCCGCGTTTATGATTTCATGTGTTTAATTGTTCAGGGGTGTTTCAAATTGTAGTATGGACTGTATTTGTTTTAGTACTCGGGTATTCCGGTCCATCAGATCGATGTTGTAGTGGATGTAAGCCTTGTTAGTCACGTGGGTGGCCAACGGCATTGTATCACCCGCCGATGAGTATGAATTATCCACTGCGTAAGTATGGTAGTACGAGGAGATTGGACGGTAATGATGGTATTAGCGGTAGAGGTGTTACAATGTCATTTTTTTATAAATGAACCGAAATGACAAATAAAAAGCGGTGGCAGATTCTACAACTTCGAAGGCCAAGAGAAAGAAGGTGACACGATTTACGAGGCGACAAATGGAGGCGGAGAGGCGGTCCAAGAGCATTACAGACCGACCATTTGCATCATGGGCACTTGCTGCCTCATCTCCTAGCCCTGCTACTACTTCTCGTTTGTCTCCTATTCATCTAGAGTTTACGTCACTGAGGAGGCGGTTCGTATTTGATGGTGTCGTCATATGATGATGTGGACCAGCAGGCGGCCGGACATTAGTTAGCCCTTCATGCTGCACCTGTTGTCTGTCGAGGAGAGGCACCAACTGAGGGCCGGATACTCACCGATTTATTCATCACTCTGGATTCCGTCTCGATTGTCGGTGGTCCTTCAAATGCCAGCATGCTATGAAGCTTTGGTGGACATGTTGCACTTGATGTGTGGCAAGAAGTGGTATGTATCTTTAACTTTTGTTCTTTTATGTTATTAACCTTAATGTGTTGACTTATAAAGTATGACTATTAAGCATTGCATATACAGTGTGAAAATTTTAAAAATGTATATAAACATTAGATTGTACATAGAAAACTTATAAAATTGATATATCTTTAGGATCGTGGATGTTTGACATTTATATCAAGAGGCCCTTTACTAAAAATGTGGCATGATGATCTTCTTTACCACGAGAGGACTAAGGAGGTAGTAAGAGACAATGGGTTAGCGCATCTTTACAACTGCTCCCACGGATATTTTGATTTGATGTTGATATTTTCTTTCGCGGATAGGTGGCAGCCGGACACCAACACCTTCCACCTACCTTTTGGTGAGATGACGATCACTCTATATAACATCTATCACATTATGGGTGTATCAATTCAGGGGAGAGTTGTTGCATTTGAGGCCCTTGAGGAGTTGCGTGGAGGTGCAGCACCGCCGGAGCTGACTTTGGACCATGCGTTGGCTGCACTCGTTGAGGTGGTAGGCCTTTCTTCGGTCAATGCGGTGAAGGAGCAGAGATGGTACCACAAGGGCGACATCCGCTACAGTAAGGTTAGGGAGTGATATGGCCACGCAAATGCCACGTACGCGTGTGAGGCCCGTGGCTATCTGTTCTACTTGCTTGGTTGCACATTATTCCGTGACAAAGGGAATGACAGGATGCGCCCCTACACTTGGTGGCCCCTACAAGACATCGACTCCATCTTAGACTATGCATGGGGTGCTGCTACACTCGCATATCTCTATAGACAGCTCGGTGTTTCTTCTCGTGCTGAGACGAAGACCATCGATGGGTGTCTTACCCTACTACAGGTATAAAGTTGGAAAAACTTGATTTCCTTGCATGTAAAATTAAAATTGTCAAGAATAGTACTAAAGTTTTTAAAATGTTATAATGCAGAATACTTCCATGGTATTTGTCATCGTCTGATGGTGAATACCGCCTCACACGTCCCATCTGTGGCGAGGTTTGCTAAGATTGAGGTCAAAATAGTTTAGACCACAACCAACTTGTGGAGTATCGACGACATTTGGACGCCGTTACACCCTACTAGGTATGGTACCATGACTTAAGAATTATTTTTTATTATTATTTAACTTGTTATAATTAGTAGAAAAATAGAGAAAATTTAAATTATAAGGTTGTGTGGACCCCATTCTGAGAGGATGTGTGGAGCGTTCAGCAGGATCGGTCACGATGGTTAGGGTATCTACACATGATGGATATTGCTGAGCCCTACCATCCGAACTGGTGTCTGCGGCAGTTCGACATGGTCCAGACTATTCCCTTTACTCCACCTCTATGGCCATGTACAACGGTACGGAAGAGGACCACCAGAGACTACATGGTTGAGCATGTTGTATCCCCGGCGCTATGGAGCAGCCAGTCCAGCATGTATGCGACTGAGTTTGCACACGCACGGCGACGTTTGCATGGCTGAGCATGTATGCGCCCTAGCGACGTTTGCATACCCCTTTCTCTTTTGTGCCTTTACCGCCTCTCTTCCACCACTCAGCCGCTAGATGCCCAGTTTTTCTGCAATGACTACATTTTTGCCTCTGCTAGAATTCATCAAAAATGTGGCCAGTTTTCTTGTAAAAGGAACAGGCTAATTTTTTCTTCTCAGAGTTGATGCTCTTTCTAGAGTTTCTAAGATTATCTCCTGCCCGAGTCCCATGGCAGTAGAAGGACATCACGTTTTCTGTTGTATTCACGTATCCTTTTGTTCCTCTTCTTGAATTATCAGTGAGAAGGATTTTTCTAGATTGGGTGTTTCTTGCATCACTAGGATTTGCCCCCGTATTGACGGATACCTCCGATTCAAACCCATAAGAAAATGGATTGACTTGTCTTCCTCTATCATTTTCTTGACAAGTTTATTCAATCCACTCGTACAACCCGTACAAGTACATCTTCGTGCAGGTCTCACCAATTCCAATTCTCCCCAGATTCGTTTCAATTTGTTAAAATACACCACAATCGAGTCTTCTCCTTGCTTTGTCTCAGCCAATTCACGCTTCAGACTATGAATAACTACAACGTTTGTATGCTCGTACCTTTCACAAAGGGAATCCCAAATGATTTTGGGATCTTCACAGTAGTGAACGCTCTCTAGTATGCTCGCGTCCAAGGAATTCTTCAACTAAGAAACAACAAGTGAACTTGACCTCTCCCAGGCGGCGTATCTGATGGTTTCTTCTTCCTCCGGTCTCTTCATGGCACCAGTAACAAATCCGTACTTATTCTTTGATTTAAGCGTTGTAGTTATGTCACACTTCCAACCCAAGAAGCCAATTCCGTTAAATTTTGGCACCAAGGAAAGCCTCGACTGCTCCGCCGTGTGAACGTAGATTGGATCGTTGACATCGATGGTTGTGTTGCTGCTGTTGTTCACCGGAGAAGATGTCTCGATTTGTTTCTGCTTGCCGAGGTCATCCGCCATTTATGCCAAAAAGAAGAACTAGTAAACCCACGCTCTTGATACCATATTCGAACCCTATATAACTATCATTAGTAAAGATAAACGTGTTTATACTGTAGAGCATTGACTTGGATTATATTGATGCGTAAAAATGATATATGTACCACCCTATCGACATTACGAGGTGTATATATACAAAGTTGTTAGAGATAAATTACAAAATATAAATGTAATATATCGAATACATTTGCTAATTTCATATGGGCTAAGAAATAATGGACTAAGTAAATAGAGCTCAATAGCCCAAATCCCAATGTATCAGGTCATCACTAGTCATCCTAAAGTAAACAATTAGGGTTATAAACAATAACGTTTTCATAGTACCATAATAAAATCTTTAAAAACATCCTATGTGCAATCTTTTTTCAGAAGAATGATGTAACTAACACAAGAAATCTTTAAAATTGCAATGTTAACACCAAAAAATTAAAGGGGTGTTTGGATCGCACAGGGAACCAGAATGGAATCAGGAAACGGAATGCAGGAGAATGGAATGGAATTCCCCTTAATTTTCTTGGATGTTTGGCTTTGTCCCAGAAACGGAATCGATTACCCTCTGATTCCCTTTGTTGTTATTTGGTTCTAGAAACGGGGGAATCAGTTGTATTCAGTAAAACTGAACATATATCATAATGTAGTTATTCCATGTCATATAATTGATCAATATTCTAAAATATAATCTATCACAACAACAAAAAGAGTTAAAATGAACATCAGAATAAAACATAATTTTGATGAAATTATCACTTCCCACCAAAAAAAGAATCCAATTGATTGTTCTAGAACCAACTTGTCCAAGAAATCAAAAGTATAATTCGTCAAAGATCATATTACTTACTGAGTCGTAGACACACAATCAAAATAATAAATCAAAATAATCTCTCAAACTTGTCAAAATATAATAACCCAACAAAAATAAACTCCACCAAATAATCTCACAAACCTGGGAAAATATAGTAACCCATCAAAAAATAAAATGCATTAAATAATCTCACAAACCTATCAAAATATATATGCGTAGACACCCTCACTATACTGCTGATGTGAGATGGGAAATTGGTATACTTTATCTGAGAAAAACAAGTTAAATTTTAAGGGAAATAATGGGTTGGTTTGGGGTCCTAGCAGTTGTTGTGTCTTGCTGCTGGAAATTGAGAAGCAGTCTGCTGATGGTTTTGTAGAACTTGTCAGCTGTTGGTTTTGGTGTTTGGTGGAACGCTTGCTGATGGTTTTAAAAAAGTAGAGACAATTATTAGATCCTGCTGCTGAAAATTGAGAAGCTGTCGGCTGATGGTTTTGTAGAAACTGTCAGCTGCTGGTTTTGGTTGTTTGGTGGAAGCCTGCTGATTTTAGAAATTGAGAAACTGTCAGCTGCTGGAAGCTATTCCCCAAACGAGCTCAATACAGTACGATACTAGAACAAAAGAAATATGAAGGATACCAGATTTGAAGAAAAAAAACTATGGTACGGTGAATGATCCAACAAGAACAAAAAAAATCTGGAGGTTACACATATTTGAAGAAAAAAAATACAGTACAGTAAATCAGTCCAACTAGCTAGAACAAAAAAATCTGGAGGTTACCCAGATTTGTAGTAAAAAATGAAGAAAAAAATACAATACGGTGAATCGGGAGGGTTGACAACAGTATATATATATATTCTCCCAGTTTTGAAGAAAAAAAAAACGAAGAGGATGATGAAAGTTGTCGACGAGGGGACTCAGGGGAGAATAGAAAAAAAATGAAGATTGATATTGCTTACCTCAGCTGAAAATGTCCATGTGCAGTACCACTCGGAAACACTGAGAAGGTGGCCAGAAGTTGAAAGTTGGCGAAAAAAGAAAGAAGCGCGGCGCGGACAGACAGAGGAATAAAGAGGGAAAGGGAATTCCAATAGCGGGGAATGGGAAAAAAGGATTTGGGGGTTTTCTATTCTTAAAAAAAGGAAAGGGAATCACTTTTTTTATTAAACAAATGCCAACAAACAGAATTAGTCTTTTTTATTCTTTTTCTGTTTCCTGATTACCGCGATATTCCCTTTTCTGTTTCCTGATTACCGCGAAACAAACGCCCCCTAAGTCACTTTCAAAATCCTTTGTAAGTAGTATACTTTCTAAACTGTTCATAATGCATCTATAAATGAGTGTTTACAATGGACCCAAAATTGAGAAAAATCACCATTCACGTAATATATATAATCCACAAAATGCATCAACGAAGACAAACCTTTTTTTTTTGATAATTGGCTGGTTGCCCAGCTTACATAGCAGTACTGAGGCATGAATGCCTTTCCCGCTTAAGGATACACCGACTCAACTCTTACATAATCATTCTAGTCCTACCTTACACATACATCTTACTATAAAGCCTAGATCTTGTCCTAGGGACCCTTCATTGACCTCTTCTTACTACCTTCCAGGCTGGGTAATCGGAGAGTAAACTCCTTTCCCCCACCACTGTCCGTCACGGCGCACCTCCCTTGCATCTCTGACGACTCTTCCAGGCTGGGTAATCGGAGAGTAAACTCCTTTCCCCCACCACTGTCCGTCACGGCGCACCTCCCTTGCATCTCTGACGACTCTTCCAGGCTGGGTAATCGGAGAGTAAACTCCTTTCCCCCACCACCGTCCTTCACGGCGCACCTCCCTTGCATCTCTCTGACGACTCTTCCAGGCTGGGTAATCGGAGAGTAAACTCCTTTCCCCCACCACCGTCCTTCACGGCACTTCATTCCTCCACCAGGTTGGGTAATCGGAGAGAAAACTCCATTCCTCCACTCCCCCAGAATGAGTAATAAGAGAATAAACTCCTTTCCCCTACCAAAGTGGGTGGTAAGAGGATTCGAACTCAGGACCTTCCGTCCCCAACGAAGACAAACCTGAATCATCAAGTAACAACACATCACACACAAAGTTGTAAGAGTGAATGTTCTCCATTATTGATAGTAAGTTTCAATATTTCAGCATCTCAATATCATCACACAACTCATAAAGTAGAGCACAACTTCACTCATCAGTTTCAGATTCTGAAACTCACACTTATGCACACATAATTGGAAAATTTCCCGGGAACGGGTGTTTGGCCCCCTCATTTCCCATGCAAGTGTTTTTTCCGTTGTAATTCCCGATTTCGGGTTTTTTTTTTACCCGTTGTAAAGAAGCCGATAATTCATTTATCGGCTTCAGTAATGCCGATAAATGAATTATCGGCTTCTTTACAACCAGAAATTCGACCGTTGAGGCTTTGTAGAGAAGCCGATAATTCATTTATCGGCATTACTGAAGCCGATAAATGAATTATCGGCTTCTTTACAAAGCCTATATAAGGCCGCATCGCGTGAGTTGGTAGAGATAGAAGCCTCATTTTTTAAAAAACACCTCAAGAAGTATCCAAATCCTCTCCTCTAAAACACTCTCTTTGCATAGGAACTATAGTATGGCGGATCAATATGATATGGGTGAGCATGGTCCGGTGGAGTCGCAGCCGTTCAGTTTGCAGACGACACATATATCTGCTGCGTATGCCTCCAATGACCCGGTTAGTATTACTAACTAATGTATAGTGTAATAATTTACATTTTTAGTGTATTTAGATATTTGATATAGTGGTAATCGATGCAATAATTATAGTTTCTTTGTATATGATTAGTATAAGTAATTTTATTATTGTTTGGTATTATTTGGATTGTATAAATCTGT
Organism: Limonium bicolor; assembly: GCA_023374045.1. NCBI lineage: Eukaryota > Viridiplantae > Streptophyta > Magnoliopsida > Caryophyllales > Plumbaginaceae > Limonium > Limonium bicolor. Next base: position 139,026,447 of record CM041777.1, on the reverse strand, counting down.
CTGTGTAACAGTAATTCTGTTTAATTATTAATTCAATATAATTGCTTAGTTTATAGACCGTATGAGTTAGTTATAGGTAATGTAGCATAACAATTTCTATAAATTATATTCTAGATGATTATAAATGGTTTAGTTAAATAACATTTACTATATGTAGTTGTTTAGTCTAATTATTATCTGTCTTGTAACAGTAATTCTGTTTAATTATTAATTCAATATAATTGCTTAGTTTATAGACCGTATGAGTTAGTTATAGGTAATGTAGCATAAAATTTGTCTAAATTATATTCTAGATGATTTATATGGTTTAGTTAAATAACATTTACTATATGTAGTTGTTTAGTCCAATTATATCTGTTGTGTAACAGTAATTCTGTTTAATTATTAATTCAATATAATTGCTTAGTTTATAGACCGTATGAGTTAGTTATAGGTAATGTAGCATAACAATTTCTGTAAATTATATTCTAGATGATTATAAATGGTTTAGTTAAATAACATTTACTATATGTAGTTGTTTAGTCTAATTATTATCTGTCTGTGTAACAGTAATTCTGTTTAATTATTAATTCAATATAATTGCTTAGTTTATAGACCGTATGAGTTAGATAGGTAATGTAGCATAATAATTTGTCTAAATTATATTCTAGATGATGATTAATTTGTTAGAATTGTTATTGTGCTCTATTAAATTGTAATTTGTATGGAATGTAGATGTATGCACAGTACCAAAATAGGAATTTGAAAACAAGATCCTGCTGGAAGGGTGCTACTACCCTACATGACGCTATACTTCCATATGTTGCTACAGCTGGTTTTTTTGGGCCAGCAAATATGAGATTGAATAACTGTACTGGCATCATCAGCGCTTTGATTGATAGGTGGTCCTGAGACCCACACTTCTTGATGCATTCGGGGAGGTTACCATAACCTTAGAGGATGTTAGTGTGCTTTTTGGGTTGCCTATTGAGGGGAACCTATCTGTTTCCCCACCAGTAATGTGGATGTTAATGCGGTGTGCCAGCGGCTTCTTGGTGATGTCCCCCCTACTCACAAGGGGAACCAGATACCCATTGCGTGGCTAGCTGAGAGGTTTGTCGAGACAGACGCTGACTTTGGTCAGCGTGACGCTATTGTTCATCAGCAGCACGCGAGAGCATATATTATGAGACTGATTGGAGGGTTTCTGTTTCCCAACTCTAATGGGGACAAGGTGGATGTCAGTTATCTGTTGCTGTTGGAGGATTTTGCCTACAGTGGGGGGCTTAGCTGGGGGTCTGCGCTCCTTGCACATTTCTATAGGGAGATGTGCAACGCCACCAAATTCGACACTAAGTATCTGAATGGCTGCAGTAAGTTGCTCACCGTCTGGGCATACGAGCGTATCCCAGCATTTAGGCCACGACTCACCCCAGATCGGATTAATCTTTCACCCCATCTTGCACTTGCTCATAGGTAACAAACTAGACATTGTATGGTTGTTGAAATAATATTTATTAAATTATGGCACAACTCTAATTGTATGTCATGTTGCAGATATAATGGCAAGGGAAATAGTATCACCGCTTTCGTTGCGCGACAAATTCTGGACAATATGAGGATTCCACCGAGCGAGGGAGAGGTAATATAAAACTAAACCTTATTACAATACTAATTTATTTGTTATATTTGTTTGCATATTTTTAATATTTATTTCGATGTTCTATAGTGGATTTGGCAGCCGTACGGTGCCAGATCACCAGAGCCAGATAGGGTGGCTGTAGTGGTATTTTTAATCCACTACAATGTTGTAGAGGGTCACCAGCCGGACCGGGTACTGCGCCAGTTCGGGTATGATCAGCCTATTCCTGCTCCCCCACTCGACTGTGACATGCTCCATGTAATCACCAGGACCGGTAGGCCAGATGCGCGATGGTGGGAAATATTCCATGACCACATCCAGATGTGGAACAATAGGAGTCAGTTCCGGGTGATTACACCACAGACGCCAAGGAGCATCCCACTGGACAGGAGGAGTGCATATATGGTTTGGTTCCCTCCAGCATTCTGTTGCTTGGTTCACTGTCGAGAGTAGGAGGAATGTTCATCGTGGAAGCTTTATTTAAATTGTTTGTCAGTTGTTCCTCTAGTTTGATAGTTCTATTGTTTTTAACCATTATATAATCTGTTGTTCTACCTGGTTGATCAGGCGTCTGCAGTGGAGCAGCTTCAGAGGATCCCTACTGATCCTAGTGTTCGGGGATATGCCACCAGACTATCTCAGACTATTGATGTTGATCACTATCATCGGTCTGTGCCATTCCCCCAGGAGTTGTCACAGCAGGCGCCAGATAGGGTGGATTTGCAGTACCCTGCTTATCAAATCAACGACAATCCTGCCCCCAGAGCTGCTAGAAGGCCGTACAGTCAGAGACGAAGAGGGCCGCGTGACTACGCACCACCACCACCACCACCACCCCAGAACTATCCTTCATCTCAGACACATCTTTCCATTGTCCCTGTTACAGTCACTGAGGAAGAGGGATATCGGCCATCTTTTGAGCCACAGCCACCTTCTCAGCCAGAGCAGACAACCTATGGCCAGGTACCCCCTGATTTTGGTGCACACTTTGATGCTGGTGCGGGTTCGTCGAACCAGGTTGCTACTTCTGTTGACAACATGACTACTCAGGAGCTGGTCACCTTTTGTGAGCAGCTGATATATGATGACGCAGAATTAACTGGACAATTTAACTGGGCCAATTTAGCTGGTGGCGTACAGCAAAAACTCAGACGGTTGTTGCTCCTTCATATGATCCGTCATCTTTGCAGCAGACTGCTCCTTCAGGTACACCACAGCACGGTCCTCCGGCGCCATCTGCATCAGCAGATCCAAGTACACCTACTCATCAGCCAGAAAATGAGGAAGATCGGGGGATGTGGTTAAGGGGCACACACTCTAGGTTTAGGAATCGTCGATTTTTTAATTCAGATTTCACTAATCCTTAGTTTATGGACATTGATTATGTAGTTTTCCCGTGTATTATCACTTGTTCTTTCATTTTAAACTTATTAGTGTAAGGATTTAACATTGTCTTTTCAATTTTTAAAACGTTGATTTATTTGTTATTTTATCCATTATTATGAAGCAGTTGTTTAACCCTGACGTCCCTAAAATTTAGCAACACGGTTGTATGCATGTAGTACTACATTCATACAAATTTTGGTGCACAACGTGAATCATTTGGTGGTCCAAACTGTAAGTGCAAAGTGGTACCGGAGTGCAGTTTTTTAATATGCAGTTTTTGTGTCTGTTCGCGACTTTGATGATTCTTTTCAATAGGTTGCCGCTGTCCGTTGGCCACCAATTTTTGATACAATGATGTATGCATGTAGTACTACATTCATACAAATTTTGGTGCACAACGTGAATCATTTGGTGGTCCAAACTGTAAGCGCAAAGTGGTACCGGAGTGCAGTTTTTTAATATGCAGTTTTTGTGTCTGTTCGCGACTTTGATGATTCTTTTGAATAGGTTGCCGCTGTCCGTTGGCCACAAATTTTTGATACAATGATGTATGCATGTAGTACTACATTCATACAAATTTTGGTGCACAACGTGAATGGTTTGGTGGTCCAAACTGTAAGCGCAAAGTGGTACCGGAGTGCAGTTTTTTAATATGCAGTTTTTGTGTCTGTTCGCGACTTTGATGATTCTTTTCAATAGGTTCAGCTGTCCGTTGCCACCAATTTTGATACAATGATGTATGCATGTAGTACTACATTCATACAAATTTTGGTGCACAACGTGAATAGTTTGGTGGTCCAAACTGTAAGCGCAAAGTGGTACCGGAGTGCAGTTTTTTAATATGCAGTTTTTGTGTCTGTTCGCGACTTTGATGATTCTTTTCAATAGGTTGCCGCTGTCCGTTGGCCACCAATTTTTGATACAATGATGTATGCATGTAGTACTACATTCATACAAATTTTGGTGCACAACGTGAATGGTTTGGTGGTCCAAACTGTAAGCGCAAAGTGGTACCGGAGTGCAGTTTTTTAATATGCAGTTTTTTGTGTCTGTTCGCGACTTTGATGATTCTTTTCAATAGGTTGAAGCTGTCCCGTTGGCCACCAATTTTGATCAATGAGTATGCATGTAGTACTACATTCATACAAATTTTGGTGCACAACGTGAATCATTTGGTGGTCCAAACTGTAAGCGCAAAGTGGTACCGGAGTGCAGTTTTTTAATATGCAGTTTTTGTGTCTTTCGCGACTTTGATGATTTTTCAATAGGTTGCCGCTGTCCGTTGGCCACCAATTTTTGATACAATGATGTATGCATGTGGTACTACATTCATACAAATTTTGGTGCACAACGTGAATGGTTTGGTGGTCCAAACTGTAAGCGCAAAGTGGTACCGGAGTGCAGTTTTTTAATATACACCACATAGCTTAACACACCATATTCAATATTCCTGTAGTATCATTACCATACCATCTCCAGCGTATTCTTGTCCTGCACAACTAGTGCGTCAGGATGTCAGCCGCAGGATGGGTGGTCCTTTCTTCTCACTTTTCAGAATAGCTGTCACTTTCGTTATCGAGAATCTAGGGACATGAGACAGCCGTTTAACTACCACCCGTTAAACTAGCCGTTGAACTAGCCGTTGAGTTTACCGTTCAAGTAGCCGTTGAACTAGCCGTTGAGCTAGCCGTTCATTAACCGTTGCTCTAGTATTATAAAACAGGGTATTGGCTTCGAACCCATTCAGTCCACACAACATTACACTGAAGCTCTGTAGTTCAGTAGTGAATCGTTCATATCTTACAAAAAACTCTCCTCTAAAAATCAAATGGAGTTTCCTTTTAGTTTGCACGTTAAATATGCTGCTACTTTCGGCCGTCATGGTGCACAGTTTGATCGAAGGATGGGGCATAGACGCATAGAAATAAATATGCTGTATCCTAATAATCTTAGTGATCTACATCGACGAGTCATCCGTGCTCTGCAGTCTATCCTTGGCAGAATAAACATAGCAACGATGGTGTATTTGGGGTTAGAAGGTGATTACGAGTGGAATTTTATACACGTACGCAATGATGCATCTGTTCAACGAATGATGGAAAACTACATGGAGTACAATGATTTCATGGCACATATTCCACTACTAGTTATCTACGATCCTATTGAACCCGACGACGATGATTTCCAGATGCAAGAGTCAATGTACGAGATGCGACGTAACATAATAGCACAACAACTCGATAGACAGAGGTCAGGGAACAATTAGGTTTTACGTAATTGTTTTACAGCAATTTGTATGGGTAAGCTTTCCCCAGTCCCCCAATGGATGTCGTAGAATGGATCTAGACATATAATATTCAAACGTTGTTTACATTCGCCACTTTGTCCATCTTTGTAAAACAAAGGAACGAAATAGGAGTGCAGAACAAATACTATTTCAAAATGTCTGCGCAGGTTGGGGAACATACACTAAAACATACCAAGCCAAGTTATACTAACCACCACAACTTGGCCATCATCTATAAGAGTGATGTTGTTCACCTGGTAGACATTAGAATAGTGGTTGACGACAACTTCTTCCCTAGAGCTTGTCAGAGAAAGGTTAGTAGCCTTACTTATAACCACAACTTCTACACCATTTCTCGGCATGATGTCGTTGACCAAGTAGACATTAATAAAGTGTCTGAGGATAATATCATCTCCACGGTACAAAGCCATCCATATGTTGGCCGAAGACATCACTCTAATATATGGTTCACTACTTTGAGGAGTGGTGAGGAAATACACTATGTATTGAAACTGGTGTAACGGTTGAGGAAATGAGAGATGACGACATTATTCCAAGCTGTACCCCTTTTATAATTACATTTTTTCCTGCTACATTACAATAGAATACAATTCCTTATCTTGGAATTTTCTTTGCCAAAAAAATGATGCTTTAATTATTCCTTGCATGTGATGTATCGTGTGGAATTCCAACTGCGGTGTGTGAAGGCAATTTTTATTCGTTTGTTGAAAAGAAAAAATAAATGTAATCACATTTCATTACTAAAGACAACAGATAAAGAATTAGATGCAGATGATGGCAGACAGGATTAATCAGATAAGATTTCCCCCGTCCCCCAATGCATTTCAATTTTATTCTCACGGTATATATTCTCTCTATCCTATGCATATAAATACAACAAGCGTTTTTCTTTCACTCACACATAGAACTGTTACTCAACTCCCTCGTCGCATTTCATCAATGGAGATCCCTTGCACTATATTGCTTGATGTTGAGCCAATCACCAACGATTCAGGTCTGTTGAAATACCCCGTAATTAAAAATAGTGATTAAAATTAGGCTAATAAGCAATCTAGAGGCTTAATTAAGTATAAATAATTAGTAGGGAACAAATCCCGAATAAAACGGATCCTTAAAATGGATTAAAATCACTAACGAACCTTAAAGCGCGTTTTTCGAGGTAACCGGGAAAACGTGTCTTTAAGCGGGTCAAATAGACTCGTAACAATTTTGGTCAACTAAATAGTCATTAATAAATATTAATGAAGCTTTAGGACCAATAAAATCAATAAAACGAGAGATTAGTAAAAACTGTCAAAAACGGGAAGTTGTGGGGTAGAAATATAAATAACACAAACTTATGTGTCCAATATTGCAAATAAATTTCAAAACCCCCATACTCTCTCTGTGTGTGTCCGATTCTACATATATACACACACACACACTCTTCTCTTTTTACTCACTAAAGACAAAAGCAATTAAAATTGCAAAAGTAACCCCCACCCTCACTTTATTCTCTCTCTCCTCCATTCTCTATTCTCCCTCACGTGAACCCATCTTCCTCCTCTCTATTTTCTTCCTTCCCAGCCGATGACAATGGAGAACTAGCAACTCTCACAAAATACCATCTTCTCTCCTCTTGAAACTCCATCAAACCTTCTCCAAAAATTGTAAAAATTACACCATTGTGTTCCTCTCATCTAGAGCTACATTTCCATCTTTCCAAAACTTGAAAACAAGCATTTTCGTTTTCATGGGTATGCACCATTTGAAGCTTCAACACCACCATTAGAAGGCCCTTGTTCTCCTTGTTCTTCTAAGGTAAAAATATCTTCAAAAACTCCATCTTTTTCTAGCCTAAATGGCAAAACGAAAATTTAGACTAAACCTTGTTTGGTCTCCTGTATGTCCAGCCGATTTTGGCATTGTGGTGGTGTGAGAAACCTTGTTCTTGAGCTATCCCAAACAGCTCTTGTGCTCTTGGAAGGTAATAAATTTTCTAAACCCTAAAACCTAGATTAAAGCTTGATTAATGGTTAGGGTTAGTTCATAGTATTGAATGGTGTATGTGAATGGTTGTAGTGTTAGTGGATTGAGACTTCAAAACCGGTAGAGAAAGAGGAAGGAGAAAGAAAGAAGAAGCTTGTGAAATAACAAGGTAATACACTTGTCCTTGTGTAGTCTTGTAAATGAGTATGTAACAGATTTTAAGAATGGAAATGTGTATTGTAAAATGGTAATGCATTAGTGGTATAATGTGTAAGAGAATATAAGTAATTTGAAGCTTTAAAAGATGTGTAAAACTTGTTGAAAACAGATTGGGAATTAGTGTTTGAGTGCAGGAATTTTTATAAGTGTTTTTAGTATTGGTATAGTATATGAGAGCTTGTGTATTTGGATTGTTGAAAACAGGTGAAATGAGTGTTGAAATGTGGACTAGAACATGTGGTGAGAGTATAAAATTATAGGGGAGACTATGGCAAAATTTGCCTAGGATTAGAACACTTAGAGAATTAAAACTAGGGGAATAATGGGAGTGTGTAACAGATTTTGATTAAGGAAGATAGAGGATAAGTTGAGAGAGATAGTTAATGTAATTATAACGTGTTAGGAGTGGTAGAAATGACATTAGAAGAGGGAGTGGTAGATGGAGAGTGTTAGTGCTAAAATCTGTAGCAAAGACAACTAGGAACAAACTAGTGTGGGTGTTGAGTTGAAACTTAGAAAATTAGATGAGTGAATGAGTATAAAATTGTGTAAGGAGTTAGGAAATGAACTAGGGTGTATTAGGAGGTTTAAATGGTGTTAAAACATGTAGGATTAAGTGTAGGAACAATGGGGAAGTAATGGGTGAAAGAGAGGACTGAAAACAGAAATTAAAATGCAAATACTGGAATCGACCGGACTTGCGACCGGACTTGCAAGTCCGGTCGAGCAGAAAAATTTCCCCTCGGTATGCTACTGGAATCGACCGGACTTGCGACCGGACTTGCAAGTCCGGTCGAGCAGAAAAATTTCCCGGCAGAATGTTACTGGAATCGACCGGACTTGCGACCGGACATGCAAGTCCGGTCGGCCAGAAGAATTTCCGTCACCTGAGCTACTGGAATGGACCGGACTTGCAAGGTCGGTCGCAAGTCCGGTCGAGTCCTAAAAAAAAAAAAAAAAAAAGAGTGTATTTTTATCATATGATTATAGCAATCATATGCATATGTATATATACATATATATGCCTATATACATATATGCATATATATGTGGTAGTACATTATAAATGAAGTAGTAAGGTAAGAAAACAAGAATAAGAGGTAATAAGAAAAGAATGGGTTTGATAATCAAGTAAGAACTAGTAAACATAAGAATAATTTATAGCTAATGATAGTTAGATTAATCATTCAATTGTATGTATATAATAGGATTTGGTTTGTGAACACCGGAGGAACGTTTGGAAACACGTACAACGGTGAACGGTATGGATTCCTCATGCCCCGTATGCTATCTTGGTTACTCTGATTTGTGTGTTGGGTGCTAATTGATCACCAAATAAGATAAATGCACGAATCGGAGTTAATATGCATACTTGTGAATATGTAGTGTTGTATGAGGTTGTATATTTTCTTTAATTCTTAGTTTGTATACTTCATGAAATGTATGGATGATAATGAATGTGTGTATGTATGTTGTAATGTTCCGTGACCGTTATTTATTGTGTTTGGACTTCTAACTTATTCCTAACAAGCTAACCATCCTAACTTAAAATGGTAATTAAATTGGAATGAGTAGAAGTCCGATATAGTTTCGGCCACGCGTGAGGATGCGGAGTCACGAGAGGTTGGCTCCAATTCCTGACTCTTAAACTGGTCCGCGGCCCAAATCCCTAAGTGGGTAGCATCCCGGATTAGTGAGTCAAGTAAATCCCGGATGTGGGACGGTGTAGTCCCCAAGGCCGGAGGTCCCGACGACTTGACTTGAGTATAAGTAAGTAAGTAAGAATGAGTAAGTAAAGTAAAAAGGAAGTAAGTAATTGTAAGTAAGAAGTAAGTAATGAGTAAAAGAGTAAAGCATTCCGATTAACCCGGATGCATAATTTGGCTAACCTTGTGAAGGTAAGTAAGATGTGTACTTGTAATGTTGCCTTGATTGTGTAATGAATTGTACAGCATGTATATTGTATGAAGAGCATGTATGTATGAATAATGAATGGCATGTTTAGTGGACGTCAAATAGTCGGCGTGCCCTAGCTTGCACGCGGTATATGCGGAGTCCATATGCAGCTTTTGCTGAGCCCCTTGGAGCACCGTTTTTACTACACGCAGGTACTCGAGATTGATGAAGATGTGAAGATTGACTTTCATTTCTCTTATCTTCTTTTTGGTTGTAAACAATGAATTTGAGATGGGTGTACTAAGTAGTACAGGGCTACAGTTTTTGATTAGCCGGTGTACCATGGGGTACACCTTTTTGGATTTTGATAGAATGGAGCATTGGTATGAATGAGTGGGTAATTAAACTCATTCTTTTGGAACTTAGGGATGGAAATGTAATTGTATACTTTAAATACTCGGTGATCCAGGATGTAAGTAATTGGCACATGTTATTTTGACAAGTAATTTAGTAGCTCGGTACGTTATGTTCATCAGACCGTGACTGTAAGTATTAGTAGCCTAGCTAGCCGTATGGGCGGTTAGCGGCATTGTTTCATCCGCCGTAGTAAGTATGTAATAATTCCGCTGCGAACTCGTAGGATTAGTAGGACGATTAGACGGTAAGCATAGGATTAGCGGTTGGGGTGTTACATCTGTATTTTGCCAGAACATATTCCACTGAGCATTTCGATTTGGATATCGAAATGGATATTACGTTCGCCGAGTTTGACAATGTTGTAGAGACTATGTTGAAAGAGCGTTACGGTTACAATTGTGTCCATGAATCGATACTTCATCGATTGCTGCTGCGCTCCCAGCCATGCCCAGTATGGGGGCCATTACAAATAAAACGAGATGTTCACGTTCAAACAATGATTGAACGGTTCGTTTATAATCAACAGTTTTATACTCGATTAGAATTCTATGTGGTGTATGCATTCAGGGAAGTTACCCCACCACCACGTGATAATTTCTCGAGCGTATCCTTGGCAGAAGAGTATAATGAAGAACACTGTTCAGATGACAGCGAAACGAAGGTTGATATGTTGGTGGATGATGCATATCTCGTCCATTCTAAGGCATCGACAGAAGTGATATGTGGATACTACTATGATATATGTTCCTTTTTAAAGAAAGCACGTATGAGAAGATGAATACGTATTAGTATGTCGTACTGCAATAAAACAGTGATGGATGTCACTGAATCGCTTTATGTATTTGGAATATTTCCTAAGCCAATAAAATGGTATATCAAATCAATCTTTAGTCCTTGCTTATTTAAGAAATGCAAATGTAAAGATAATTCATTACAACAGACAATGGGTAAATTACATTTTTTTGTTGTGCTTGCTAAAGGCACGACCTGTCTGAGCAGGAGCATAATTGGCTAATGCAATAAGATACAATGATAGTGGGGAATTAATTATAACTTGCATTCGGGCATCTTGTCCTTACATGTCCTCGTTGGCGACAGCCCACAATGTCTTGTTTCACGCTCATAATTCTCATCCATTTCATTATGAATACGGGAGAATGTGGGGCGCCCTCTAACGTTGCGCATCATTGCAGGATCAGGAACAATACGAAGTCCGGCGTATATGGGCCACTTCCCTTGATTTCCTAGTGGCACAAACTTGTTCTCGCTGTAAGCCTGTATCATCGTTTCAAGTCTGTAAACTGGATGAACGTAGTTCCTCCAGTCCAGGGCGGTAGTACACACACGGCCATGACATGTGAGCATGGATACTTAAACGCCTGCCATTCACCGCATTCACATTCCCTAGAGTTAATTCGCACTGCAAATTTACCTTTGTCACGCCTTAAGTTCGGATCCCCATTGTCAACCACCTCAAACACCAAATCCATAGCATCGATAACAACCACACGGTGGTAGTTGGCAAGTGTTTGGTTCTCACCTACTTTCTCCAGTAGGTTTTTGGTGAAAAACAACCCACTATTCCTTTGTGCAGTGTAAGTTTCTAAGTTATCTCGAAAGTAATCTATTAACTTGTACAGTGTGCTTTCAACAATAGCTGTTACCGGTAAGAGCCGAACCCTCTTCAACACCCCATTCATGCACTCTACCAAGTTAGTAGTCATATGGCCCCACCTTTTGCCATCATCATACGCACGTGACCACTTCTCAGGGGGCAGCTCGTTGAAAAAAGGAGGAATTGAGGGGTGTAGTGAAAGTAAGTGATTTAATCTGTCCTGAACTATATCCCTCTGAAATAGTAGCCTGCACAAGAAATTTTTCAGATTAAGACATACAAAAAGATGAAGACATACAAATCTCTCACAATTACCTGTGTTGATGAGATACTTCTTCCACTCCTTGTTTCCAAATCTTGTCTGAAAGTTTGAAGCAATATGACGAATACACAAGAAATGTTGGGCATAAGGAGGAAGCCAGTACTGTTCTTCCCTCATTATTGACATTATAGCTGCGGCCCGATCCGTAATAACTGCCACATCGTTCCTAGCTCCAATGACTATGTTGCGAACACGGTCAAGAAAATATTTCCAATCGTCTCTAGATTCGCTAGCAACAATAGCAAAGGCCATTGGTATTATCTTGTTGTTACCATCTTGAGCCACAGCAACCAATAATTTTCCTTTGTACTTACCGTACAGGTGGGTGGCATCTATTTGAAGTAGAGGTTTCATATACTTGAAAGCAGTGAGGCATGGCCCAAATGCCCAAAAACAACGCTTAAACCGCCTAACAGAAGTGGTCTGAGTTTCATCTTGAAACACAACAGTTGACTCTAGGTCGACATACGAATTAGGTATAGTGTGTTTGATGGTTATGATATACCTGGGTAATTCGGTAAATGACTGCTCCCAATCACCATAGACCCTTCTTATCGCTTCAGCACGGCCTAACCAAGCTTTCTTGTAGCTAATCTTCCTTTTATATTCTGAGCGGATAAGTTGAATCACAGTCTTCACTTGTAGACCAGGGTTCTCTTTGATCCTTGGTATCATGACTTCAGCTATGAAATTGTAAGTCAAAAAACGATCATTACTCTCGTCTAGGGCTGGAGCACATGTGTGAGGACTGAATTTCCGTATCCGCCATTCAAATGAATTCTTTAGCAGCGCAGCTCGAAATCTGAAAGTGCACCCTTGTCGGCACCTTAGGGTGTAAATTCTCCTGTTATTCTCGGGAGCAATGAAATCTACGTTTCTCTCCAAGTGATACTGTTTTACTGCAGTCACAAGAACATTTTTATCAGCAAATTCTTGCCCCACGACGAACTCTTGACCTGGCCTCCAGTATGGCAAACCGCGTCGATCAATGTCTGATGGTATCTGGCTTATGGCCTCTAAATCCACTTGCGATGAGAACGGGGCTGCAGGAGTGTACGGTGTGGAGGCCCAGCTTCATCAACCATGTCGTCGTCGTCAGGTAAATCTTCTGGCTCCATCTCAGAATCATCATCCGAAGTCTGTAGATTTTCATCTTCGGCTTGTTGATGCTGGGAAAAATCATCATCGGTTTCATTGTCTTCCTCCGGAGAAGGGGTAGTCACATGCTCGAACTCAACTTGCACAGCCACGTTATTCAGCAAGTCTGAATTCTTGATGAAGTTCGATATCATCAGCTTCACCCGGGAATCGCTAGTAATTTTGAGTGGAAGATATGAGCAAGTTGGATATTTGTTCTCCAACTTTCTGCAAACCATGTCGGTGATGACATAATCTCCCCCTAACTCCAAGTCGACAAGATTTTTGACGGTATCTTTGAAGGATTGATATGTGGAAGACTGGGGAATTTCACAATCGATAAATTTCGACCAATTGGGATTTATATGAAAATAACCATCTGGATTGTATTTGAGCTCTACATTTAGGTACAGAGTACATGGGATATCCATATCAAATATGTATAGCAACTGGTTGAAAGAGTGAGGAATGTGTAAAGAGAAGGAAAAATAGGAACGAGATAGCAATGAAGCAGCACAAGTTTGAAGAGCCATTCAGTCGTTTATATAAGCTCATACCAGAAATTCGACCGTTGAGGCTTTGTAAAGAAGCCGATAATTCATTTATCGGCTTCAGTAATGCCGATAAATGAATTATCGGCTTCTTACAAAGCCTCAACGGTCGAATTTCGGTTGTAAAGAAGCCGATAATTCATTTATCGGCATTACTGAAGCCGATATATGAATTATCGGCTTCTTTACAACGGGTAAAAAAAAACCCGAAATCGGGAATTACAACGAAAAAAACACTTGCATGAGAAATGAGGAGGCCAAACACCCGTTCCCGGGAAATTTTCCCACATAATTAGCCTCCACTTTGGAAGACGAGCATCACTTCAGATGCAACAAAACAATGATCATCGAAGAATATATAGTAACACAACCTTCGTGCATACGAAAAAACCCTCTACCAAAAAGGAAATTGAACAATTTTGTACTCCCTCCGTCCTGAATTGACCGTCCTGTTTGCTTTATGGCACGTTTTTCCACTTCAATATTAAGCATATAAGATAAAATAATTTTATAAAACTAAATTTTGTAACATATAGTTTATCATGTAAGGATTCATATGCAAAATTTAAATTTTCAAAATTAATTTATCTTATATGTTAAAAATTGAAGTCAAACGATATGTCCAAATAGTAAACAAGACGGTCAATTCAGGACGGAGGGAGTAACTAATTACCTTCTCTGTTTGTTGCTGGTGGTGCGCACAGAGCCGGCGTTGGGACACACCGGTACATATAAGACAGGGCAGGGCACGTCAAACAGCAAATTCCAGAAGAACCGACAAGGCAAGGGCCACCTAAACTAGAAAAAAAATGACGAGGCGGGGACGGTCGACCACCGGAAAATGAGTTAGGGAAAGATAAGGTAGGGCGGTGCAAAGGTGGAGGTAGTGGTCGACATTGCTGATTTTTTGTGGGAGCAGTAACAAAGAACACTGGACGGTAAAATAAAGGGGAGAAGAAGCTTGGGAGACGACTGGCAACGAATATCGATGGCGGCACGAAGTTAGTGACCGTCAAAGATTTGGTGGTGAAAATCACCGTGCGTGGATGTTTCTATGGAAGCGGGAGATGAATAGAGGCGAATAAGAGGTAGAAGATGAATTGGTGTATTAGTAGGACTTTATACCACGACTACCCATCAGCCGTGTTATAAAACTATTAGATGAAAGCAAATGGTGTCGTATCATATTTACGGGAAAGATAACAGTGCAGCAAAACGACGATGTCTGGTAATATTTTATATCATGACTGTAGAAGTTGTGTTATAAAATGTAAAAAAAATGACGATGTTTTTCCCTTTTCTTAAAGCCCGAATATCCAAAGCTGGAAACGACGACATTTTTATAGTTTTATGACACGACTAGGGGAAGCCATGTTATAATATAAAGAAAAAACGATGACGTGCAGGAGTTTTATGATACGGCTAGGTACAGCCGTGTGATAAAACCAAGATAAAACGACCGACATTTTGATCTTTCATTTCACGGGTTTTTAGCGCCAATTTTTTCCACTTTATAACACTGCTTTTAAAGAGTCGTGGTATAAAACTCTTCAAAATCGACGGGCTTTTGGTTTTAAATATTCACGGGATATTTAGCAATGGAAACAACGTCGTATTTTTAGATTTTATAACATGGTTGTATACTAGTCGTGTAATAAAACTCTTGCATAACGACACGTTTTAATCTTTTGTTTCCGTGAAATTGTAATTGACCGGAACATTGTCGTTTTATGTGCTCTTATAACATGCGTCTCATATAGCCATTTGATAAGATTACCAAGGACGACACCGCTTTATCTTGAGCGTAGTTAACCATGCACCTGTAGAAAAATGATCTATTTCGGTGGTTCTAAAGGGACTATTCGACGGTTGTAAACTGTCGAAATGAGCACCGCTGAAATAGTTCTGAGTACATATTTTGGCGGTTGTACAACCGCCGAAATAGGTACACCTATCCCGAATGTTGTAACAACAAACCGCTGAAATAGGTGGTTGCCAAAATCAACATCTAACCACATCTATCTCGGCGGTTTTTAGGTTACAACCGCCGAGATAGACACAGGGTCGGTCCCAGAGGTGGTCCCTGGGGCGGTCA
This sequence comes from Limonium bicolor, assembly GCA_023374045.1. Classification (NCBI taxonomy): domain Eukaryota; kingdom Viridiplantae; phylum Streptophyta; class Magnoliopsida; order Caryophyllales; family Plumbaginaceae; genus Limonium; species Limonium bicolor. The sequence continues at coordinate 139,010,912 of CM041777.1, read as the reverse complement.
ATACCAGAAGGTTTTCTGTGACAGACCGACCTTAGACCATGGGTCGGTCCCTGGGTCGGTCTGTTCTAGAATACATGTTATTAACCGCCCTAGGGACCGCCCCTGGGACCAACCCAGTGTCTATCTCGGTGGTTGTAAGCTAAAAACTGTCGAGATAGGCCATACTTTTGTATCTATTTCGGCGGTTCTTAGCTTAGAACCGCCGAAATAGCCCCCCCCCCCCCCCCCCCTCCCCCTTTTTTTTATTTTTTCATCCTAGCTTATATATTTACCACACACAAAATGATTCAATGAGACTGTAATATAGCTGCATCCACACATGGCGCTCCAGCACACATTCACAAAGTTCTAAAAGCGTCCAATATCAACGACACACACTCATAAAAGCGGCCCAATATCAACGGCACACCACAGGCTGTTAGACACATTCAACAACCTTTGATACTCCTCCAGCCTGTCGACGAAATTGTCCTCAAAATTATCAAGCATATCATCCATTTACTCATCGTGGTAAGTCGTCTCACTGCCAACATTGACTCCTGAATTACTCGGGAATCGATCTGACTCGTTGGTAGTATTGAATGTCTGCTCGGTTCTTGAGTGACACCGATCATGACTATAGGATGCTGAATCATTATCTTTAACAGATCTCCATGAAAAGTCCATCTTCTGTAATGTGGCATGAAACCATGGGTCTTTAGATGGAATTGTATGACGTCGATGCTTGAATCATTTCTAACCACACCACAATCAACACATGGACATGGAAGTTTCACCGCCTTTGTCCTGTCCTTGTGTTGCACTGCAGCTTTGCAAAACTCTTTGAGCATCTTGTCAAAGTGTTCTCCTCGATCACCATACATCCATTCACGCTCCATACTATATGTGCAACAGATCACAGGTGTGAGTTATCCTACGAAAAACTAAAATGTTTATGTAATATGGTTTGTATTTAGTTGCACATGTTTATTTCCTAATGAAGCATGACTGGGATGATTATCAAGTAGTCTAGCCTAACTCTAAGGTTCCAAACACAAAATAAACTAGCATTTTAATTTTAACAAATCGTTGCACTTTTAAAACAGAAACCGGTGCTAAATATAACTTACTGTTTTTAAGATCTATAAAGGGAAAAGCAGCTGGCTAGGTGTGGTAGACAAGCAAAGAAAGTAGTGAGACCTGATAAAAAAAATAAAAAATTGTTATGTTAAGACAAAATACAATATTACGAAGACATTTCTACAAAAAATTCGGGATGACCTTTTCATAATTGTACACATCCCATGTAGGGGTGTGCAAACGAGGCGATTATTTCGGATAACCGAAATAATCGTTCTTTTTTTCGGATTCGATCACCATATTTTTAACCATTTACAAAAGTTCGGTATTTCGGTTTAAAACGGTTATCCGTAATAAAGTACGGTTCGGTTAACGGATATTGAAATCCAAACTTCGGTTATCCGTAATAACCGAACTTTTATAAAAAAAATTATAATTTTATTTTTTTCTAAACCCAATAATTTTGTCTTATATTTTATTATTCACTCAATTAGGTTTAGGTTTTTATTATTTCGGTTAATAAAGAAAGTTTGGTTTTTTCGGTTATTTTTGGCAAGTCGGTTATTTCGGTTATTTTCAGAAGTTCGTTATTTCTCTTATTTCAAAACTTCGATTATCGGGCGGTTAACGGTTTTAGTGTAATATAAAAAAACAGTTATCAGTTAAAAATGGTTATCGGTCAAAACAGATATTAGTATTAAATTCGGTTAATTCAGTTATAACCGAAATACCGAAGACCGTACTTTATTTTAAACTTCGGTTAACGGATATCCGTTTAACCGTTTTGCTCACCCCTAATCCCATGCTTATTATTAAGCACTCACCAAAGTCATTACAACCACAAACATTCCAACAATGGAAGAAATCAAACTAAATACAAATTCATCATCAAACCACCTTTAAAAAAAATTCAATTCTGTACTAGCTAATTGATAAACAATTGCAAATTCAAATCATCAAACCAACATTTTCAGACCACATTCTCACTAGCTAATTGTCAACAATAATGAAACCATATTTCAATTCTTCACTGAATGATTCGAACAGGTTCAGAGATTAAAATAAATCCGAAGTTAAAATACTTACTTGTTTTTGGGGGATTTGTAGACTGAGAAGATTGTGTCCGAGAGGTAGGCTGATGTGCGAGAGATGCAGCAGTACAACTTCTGATATATCTCTACAAATGCGCAAAAACAAAAATTAGAAAGAAAACGCAGCAACATGTATGTTCATTGTTCATAGCTAAGTTGCAGGTACTGGGATGGGCACGGATACGGGTACAAGAAAACCGTAATTATTAAAATTTTAAATAACGCGGGGATGGCAAAAAAATGTAGACATATTAAATACAACTTAAATAAGTTTCCTAAATGTTAAAATTATCACTAACAAAGTTATATGTTGATTAGAGAATCTAGATAAAACTCTCCCGTTTATAAAAAAAATTGTTTTCCTTTTGCTACTAACAAGTTTCAACCAAAATGTTATTTAAAAATAATGATTGTCCTTTCTATTAGGTTTAACGCATAGAAGATGTCGTACCAGTGCATCATAGGTTCATAGTTAGGCTTGCAAATTATAGTGAATGAAGAGAATGATTAATAAGTTAAAGTATATTACCGGACCAAATGAACTACTTTCAGCCCCGTTTCTAATCTAGCTTATAAGAGAGACGCAAACGCTCCTAAATTGTCGCTGCAAAGTGCATAAACAATATATTTTTTCATTCAGACATTACATCAAACACCTTGTGTGCGCAACAAATTACACTAATTTTACACCATTATACACACATTGTCCACATACAATTACATCATACACACACAATCACATTCCAACCTAAATTAGAGCATTATAACAACAAATTTTCAAATTTTAAAATGAAATACGAACTTACAAAATTAGGGCATTTTCTGCCGCTTCAGCGGGTCACTGGCGGTTATGCGCTTCAGACGGTGCAGCGGCGGCCAACGGCGGGAGAAAACGATGGCAGGCGACAGGCGGAGGAGGCGCGGCGGTGGTGGTTGGAGCTGGAGGATATTTTTCGCTCGCAATCGCCGGAGGTACTGAAGCAGTTCGAATAGAGAGAGGTCGAGAGCGTGAGGGGGAAGAAGGAGTCCGGGTAAGTAAAGAGACCACCTAATTCGGCCGTTGTTATAAGAAACCGCCGAAATAGACTATGAAATGAATCTATTTTGGCGGTTCCTTAGAACAACCGCCGCAATAGATATTAAATTTTTAAAAAACTTCGGTCGGGAAAACGGTCTATTTCGGCGGTTGTTAGAAGGAACCGCCGAAATAGATACATTTCATAGTCTATTTCGGTATTTCCTTTTTACAACTGCCGAAATAGACCGTTCATTTTTGAACCGGGTACACTATCCAACATATCTCGACGGTTTTTACTACAACCGTCGAGATAGGGGCGCCGAAATAGGTCATTTTTATATTAGTGATGCTATTTTACAGTACATAGCACACTTATAAAATAGTCGTGTTATAAAACATCTTCTCCACTAGTGTATGTAGTTACAGAAAATAGTGGTGACTAGTGGCGGTGTCTTCACTGGCGCGGTAGCCAGTGTGTAAATCGGTATCTGGTGTTAAGGAGCAAGGACGGCGGCAGTGTGCTTGCGATCTGATTTCAGAATTCGAGTATTGCATCTTCTTCAGCTATCTCTTTATTATAGACTGCTTAAATGGAAGAGGTGAGTCCACCCGGACATTGAGCTCGTTCTAATGAAGGCAATTAGTTTATCATCAGGAATTTGTAATCGGCTGTAACTTCACAGCTATAACAATAATGTAGCAGCGCTTCTGCCCGTTAGGATCTGAACGCGCCCCACGCGCTGCGATTCCCCCCCCCCCTCTGCTCGTCGAGCTTCTTCCTCCAAGGCGTCGCCATCGCATCTGCTGGTCGCCGTCGCATCTGCTGGTCGCCGTCGAGCTCCTTCCTCCAAGACCGTGCCTCCTCCGCCTCCCCTGATGGCAAGGCCCAGCCTCTAAGCTTGCCTCTCCTTCTGGTTGCCCCTCCGATGGGTCGCAAAAGGCCATCGACGCGGGCCACCCCGGTGGTCTCCCCGCCCAGAGCCGTTGCTCCGCCTCCAGCCCCGGCCTCTGTAGCTCCGTCGGCGTCCCTGGTTTCCGGTGTGGAGGCGCCTCCAGCCCCGGCCTCTGCGACAGAAGGCGTTCAGCCTGCGCCTCTGCTCTCCTCTGCGTCAGTTGGAGGTGGCACCCCTCAAATTTCACCTGAGATTGGCGCAGATGTGGCTCCCCCCTCTCATGCTCCCGTGTCTGAATTCATTGATTTGGCTCTTGATTTTGGCAAAGACACTCTGGAAGATGGTGGATCTGCGCGCATCGGTGTCCCCATGGAGGTACTGCCTAACTCCCTCCACGTCCTGTCCCAACCGACTACTAATACTGGGGACCAAATATTGGAATTGACTGATTCCAACCAGTCAACTGATGCTAGTGAGGACCCTGAGATGGAATTGGATACCACTCTGCTCCCAAAGGGGGTCTCGGATGGTGGAATTCCTATTACTGCTACAAGGGAGGACCACTCTGTGGACCGATCTGCTGAACAACCAAATGACCCACAAATATTATTTCATCCAAACGGGAGTGTCCAGGTAGTCCCAAATGGGCAGCCCTCCCTGGCTCCGGCCCTGGACTTGTTCGTTGACCTCTCGGGTCCTCAAGCTGATTTAGCTCTCCAAGAGTACCTCAACCAGCCAGATTGCTCCGATCGGGCTATGCAGAAAGAATTTCCCCCTCTGCTGAAGGCCCCACGACCTGCTGATTACCAGATCGCGATTGCTAAAAGAACTCCCCGACCAAACGTCCCAAGTCAGGCGAAACACACCAGTGCGACAGGTACCAATCCTAGCCTGTCATTTCTTGATATGTTACTGGCCAAACAAAAGTCAAATTGTGGAATGTCGTTGCGATTAGATATTAATGAAATCATTGACTCTGATAGCCCTTATGTCTCCATTGAGGAGGAAGATTTGTTACCTGAAATTGACTACTGGAAACATGCTCTAGTTGGTCATATATGGGGAAAGAAATTTAGTTTTCACATTGTCAAAGAGTTTGTTAAAAGAGCCTGGAGCTTTGTAGCTACCCCTCAGATTCTCCTCCATGATGAAGGATGGTTCATATTCAAATTTGATAAAGAGGACGATCTCCAGCAAGTGCTTGACAAAGGCCCTTGGCTTCTTTATTCTTCTCCTCTTGTGCTCAAAAAGTGGTCCCCAGATTTCTCCTTCAATCCAAAAGACCTTAACCGCATTCCCGTTTGGATCAGGCTCCCAGGTCTCCACACTAGTCTGTGGTCTCAATCTAGCCTTAAGAAAATCTGCTCCAAAGTTGGCTCTCCCCTCCATACCGATCAATCTACAGCCTCCAAATCTCGAATCTCTTTTGCTAGAGTTCTGGTCGAAGTGGACTTTAATATCGAGCTAGTCAGAGAAATCGAGATCGCGCGAGTGGCGCCCCTGCTCCTGACCCAGGATCTATGAATGGGAACCCATTACCTGCTCTTCTTGCAACCTTCTCGGGCACTCCTCAGCTCGCTGCCCGAGTGTCACTCGGCCTGGAGCCTCACGATCTGGGCACGCTCCCATCCCTAAGTCGACCTTTCCTTCTCCTCCTCCGGGTTCAGCTCTCAAGCCGATACCCCAGCCCAACCTAGCTCAGCTCCCCCTAGCGAAGTCGGGCATCGCTCAGCCTGGCGGCCTCCCCCTAGAGTTGCCCCCTCAGATCCCACCAGCCCAGATCTCCCCTAGGCCTGGCCCCGGTTTATCGAATGTTGCGAGCCTTCCTTCTACACCTAGTATTCAGATGTCTCCCTCCCTCCAGCTCATGCTTCCCAACTCCACAGACGCTTGGCAGGTGGTCCCCCCTAATGGAAGGAATCCTAATTCTAAGGCTACCAAGTTAATCACGGAGGACCTTTCGCTCCAGCTTACTAACTCCTTTGGGGTTTTTGATACGGGCTCTGCTCCCCTCGGCCCCCACCCCTCCCCCTCCATTTTTCTATGAATATTGCAATTTGGAATGTTAGGGGCTGCAATGACCGCCCCAAGCTCCTTGAAATCCAAAAATTTGTGGCTAGCAATAGCCTTTGTGCGTTTGGCCTTCTTGAAACCCATGTTTCCTTTAATAATCACCAAGCTCTAATATCTCACTTCTTCCCCGCGTGGAGCTTTGTCCACAACTATGGGACGAACCACAGCGGGCGCATCTGGGTTCTCTTTAAACCCTCTCTCATTTCTCTCACCCCTATCCATTGCACTGACCAAATCCTCTCTTGCAAGGCCTCTATCCCGGGCTCCCTTGATTTTACGATTTCGTTCGTCTATGGTAGGAATATCCCCTCCCTAAGGACCCATCTGTGGGAGGACATCATCAACCTCAGTCAGGGCAATCTAGGCCCTTGGGTTGTGGCCGGGGATTTCAATAACATCCTTTATGCTCAAGACAGGCTGAGCAATCGTAACCCCCAGCCAAGAGACTATCGTGACTTTGCTGACTGTGTATCCAGGGCTCAGTTACAGGACCTTCGCTTCTATGGTAGGTTCTTTACTTGGTGGAATAACCAATTTGACCACAGCAGGATTCATGGGAAAATTGATCGAGTCTTAGTTAACGAGGCATGGATCCTGGCATATCCTACCAGCTTTGCTTCTTTTCTCCCTCCTCTAGTCTCGGATCACAGCCCTATGATTATTTCCCTTCCCGCCCCAACCCCCCGTAGAAGGTCTTTTAAATTCCTTAACTTCTGGACTAGAGACCCCTCGTTTCTCCCTCTTGTCCAGGAGGTGTGGAACACACCCATTGAAGGTAGTCGTCTCTTCACTATCGTTCAAAAACTTCGCCATCTAAGGTTGGGGCTCTCGTCCCTCCACAAAACGGAATTTGGGACCCTAGGTGACAAGGGCCAGAATATTAGAGATGAACTCAGCAAGGTCCAAATAAGTTTAGATCTTGATCCTTGGAACATGTCTCTAATCTCCCAAGAAAAAGCCCTGAGGCACAAGCTTCTTCTTCGGGATTCCTATGAGCTCCAGTTCCTTCGCCAGCTCTCGAAATCCCGATGGCTTAAGCTGGCGGACTCCAATACTTCATATTTCCATAGAGCCATTAAAGCGAGAAGGAATAAAAACCACATAGCGTCGATTACCAATGATCTGGGTGTCGTCCTCAAAACCCCTATAGACATAGAGAACTGTTTGGTAGCCCATTTTCGTCAGTCTCTTGGATCGCGAGCTCCCTTGCTTCACTCCCTAGCTGATCTTAACCTGAATAATGCTAGAATGCTTGATACAGCCTCTTGGGCGCTCCTAATTAGGACCGTCCAGAACGATGAAGTCAAATCAGCCCTTTTCTCCATAGGTGATGATAAAGCCCCGGGCCCTGATGGTTACACGGCCAAATTTTTCAAAGCTGCTTGGGCCCTTATAGGTGAAGACGTTTGCGATGCTATTAAAAGCTTTTTCCACAGCGGTAGACTGCTCAAACAGATTAATTCCACACTCATCACTCTCATCCCAAAAACAGATAATGCCTCTTCCCCGGGGGACTACAGGCCTATCTCTTGCTGCAATACTCTTTACAAAATCATTAGCAAAATTCTTGCCGATAGGCTCAAGAGTGTCCTCCCCTCAATTGTAAATCCCAGTCAAGGGGCTTTCATTAAAGGCCGCTCGATCTCAGATAACATCCAGCTTTGTTCTTGCCTTATGAAAAACTACCAAAGAGCTAATATCTCCCCACGATGCATGATAAAGATGGACATTAGGAAAGCTTTTGACACGGTGGACTGGAAATTCCTCCAAGACACCCTTTCCTTCCTCAACTTCCCCATGGAGTTTAGTAACTGGATTATGCAATGTGTCACTACCACCTCATTCGCAATCAACATCAATGGCTCACCCTCTGTCTCCTTCAAAGGGGAGCAAGGGTTGCGCCAAGGAGACCCCCTGTCTCCCTATCTTTTTGCGCTTGTTATGGACATGCTCTCTAGGCTCCTCGATCAGCTTCATGGTACTCCTGGTTTTCATTACCATCCTACATGCAGACCCCTCAGGATTACTCACCTCTTTTTTGCGGATGATGCTCTCTTATTCTGTAGGGGGACAATACTTCCATCTCCCGGATGCTTAACCAAGTCAACCGCTTCTGATGCTTCTGGCCTAATGCTCAACCCTTCTAAATCTGACTTATTCCTTGGGGGAGTGAGCCCGACCCTAGCTAACTCAATCAGCCAACTAACGGGCTTTAACCAGGGGACCTTCCCCTTTCGCTATCTAGGCATTCCTATCACTGCCAGGAAACCTAAAGCTACTGACTTCAATCCTCTGTTGGATAATATCCATAAAACAATCACATCATGGGGTAGTAAATCGCTCTCCTTCGCCGGCCGCCTCTCACTAATCCAAAGTACCCTCTTTGGTATTGTGGGTTTCTGGGCCTCTTGCATATCCATTCCCAAGAACGTTATCAAAAGAATTACCAACTGCTTCCGCTCTTACCTTTGGTCTGGCGAGGCAGACAAAAACTCTTCCCCTCCTGTAGCATGGAGCTCTGTCACGAACACAAAGAAAAATGGCGGTCTTGGAATTAAAGACATCCATAAATGGAATATGTGCTTCATGCTTAAGACTATCTCCGCCATAACCCATGACCCGGAGCGTCTGTGGATTCAATGGATCCATAATAACTTCTTGACTAACCTTAGCTTCTGGTCAACCTCTCCCAAAGGCAATGACCCTTGGACTTGGAAAGCTATCCTCCATGCTAGGGACTGGTGGATAGCTCAATGTGGGTCGCCCAATGATGCTTTTTCTCTTTTCAGCTCCTACCCCACACGTCCTAGGGTCAGCCTGTTCTATCATGATGTCTCAACCCCTTCCAGGGCCTTCCCCTGGTACAATGTTTGTTGGAATACTTGGTCCATCCCCAAAGCCAAATTCATCCTGTGGATTACTCTGAAAAATAGACTAAAAACTTGTGATAAACTCCAATCGTGGGGCATATGCCTTGCTAACCGATGCTGGCTCTGTGAGCGTGCTCAAGAGACAAGCAACCATCTTTTTTTTCATTGCAGGTACTCTAACAGGATTTGGTGGACCATCTGTGACTGGTTAGGGATCCCCACTAATCGAAGAAGCCTCCGCAGCTGCTCATCCTGGATCAACCGTTACTGTAAGAGACACCGGCCCATTGACCTCGTCAAAAAAGCGGCGGTTGCTAATGTTGTCTACCATATCTGGATTGAAAGATGCAAGCGTGCCATGACCAGCCAAACTAAGGACTGCGCTCACATTATTTTGGACATCAAGGCTGCCATCAAAGCCATCATTTGGACGAAGATGGGGAATTCCACCACAGACTCATTTTGGCTTGATAGGGTTCTCTGCTCCTAAAATATCTGTTTGCTGTAAACCTTCTATTGTATTCTCACCCTAAGGGGCTGACATATTAAGATGTATTGTTACTAGCATAATGTTGTTTTTGCTCACCACTGGGGAAGCTTTTGTATATCCATCTTTCCAAGATGTGATGCCCCCTCTCTAGTTATCAGATATATAGGGCATCTATGTATCTAACACTTCTGGTTTCTTTTACAATTTATATATATTCATCATTTCAAAAAAAAAAAAATAATGTAGCAGCACATCTATTAGCTAATCTAGATAGAACAAGAGAGCTTACTGGTGTTTGGCTTAATAATCTCTCCTCGTGTATTATGAATCTAATACATTTTCCTATTTTCCAAAAATAATAAAAAAATATTTCAGAATGAACTGAGGGGCCCAACCGTCCTTGTGTCCGCCTGTCGTCAGACCTAGACCAATTGACATATGGTGTGTGTAGCAGCCATAGCCAGTCAGAACCACATAAATGACTGGAGTGTATTATACGGTGGTTGTTTGAGCT